>JANZLQ010000055.1:20398515-20417600 GCA_026212715.1 Elanus axillaris | reverse complement strand
GGGCTCCGGGGGGGCTCAGGGGGTCCGGGGACGCTCAGCCGGCACAGGGACAGGCTGCCCTGCCTGCGCAGGCAGCAGCAGCAGCGTTCCCTGCCAGCTAGTGAAAAACATTCTTCGCTAAAGCACCACTGAAAGGCCTGAAGTGGTTCATTTTAGATGTCTGAAAATGTACTTTAAAGATGATGCACAGTGCTGTGCAGGACCCGGTTCTGCTCATCCACCTGAGAAGCAGTTGCTTTACAATGCACCTGGTGCAGGCATTCACGAGTGCAGACAAATGTTAAATCTTCACTTTCTGGAAAGCTATACCTTTCCATTCCCTGTCAAACATCACTTTGCTGTACACAAGCGGTAAGCAGTTAAACCAGTTGGAAAGTACCGTTCATACTTCATGACCATTGCTGACTGTGCATTTAAAACCCTAGTCTGAACCAACCACAAAAAAGCCCATATCACTCCCATGGCTGAAAGGTGTCCTGTCCAGAAGTTCCTTTATAGGAGAACAGTTGGCATTTAATACCGTTGTGATTAGTTGACTGACTTCCTAACATGAGAGGAATATAGGGCAGAATGATCATACTACTTTTTGAAACAGAGCTTAGAACTATGACTCAGATTGTATGTACCGCTTGTTCTTCGACATCCTTTCCTTTCCGTTCCTGTAATTCATAGACAGAAATGATTTCTTTTGTAGTAGATAGCTGCAAAGGCTAAAGGCAGCATTCAAATCCTATGCTTTTGTGCATCTAGTTATAGTTATGCCAATAGTTTATACTAACAGTATAGTCACAAAGTAAAATGCTGATTTCAAGCCTATCCATCATGCTCCTTCCGAAACGTACTGTCCAAGTCAGATTCCTTCATAAGAGAACAGCATTACTGTTCTAACAGCTCCTTCCTTCCTTCCCGGCTGCTGTGACCCCTTCTTCCCTGGGCTGGGAACTCTAATGAGTTACTCTAAGATTCCCTCAGCGCACCCCATGCCGTGAATGTTAATGGTCTTCCTATTAGGGAGATTAGACTTCTTATTTTACTTCTTGCTCATTCCTCGTCTTTCTGCTTAAGCAGACATAACTCTATTTCCGTTTATTTAACACAGATCTTCAATCAGCAAGACAAGCGACAAGCACTAGCATTGGATGAATTCTTGTCTTGCATAATTTTATTTTCCTGTCCATCAGGAAAGTTAGCAATTGGGCAAAGAGGTAGATTAAAGTGTCGCGGTCCAGGTGTGTTGTGACACTAGAGAACAGTAAAAAGGGCAAAACACCCCTATTTTCTCATCTGGAAAAGACTGAACCTCTCTTCTACTGAAGCTTTAAAAACAAGAGTAAAAATAAGAGCAGAAGCCTGGCATGGAGAACTGAAGACCACAGCTTCAGCTTGGCACAGGCGTAGTGGGACGTGTCTGCAGCTGTGACTGTAGGTGACCATCAGTGGTTCCTGCGGTCCATGAGTTGAACCATGTTGTGAATGAGGTGGACATGCAGCCAAAGGGCGTAATTTGCTGCAGCTTGCAACAAAGCCTGTGGAAGAACATCTGTATCAGGAGTCACAGTATCGGCTTGCCGCAAAGAGGTCGGGGTTTGGCATTAGAAGAGATGAGGCTAGCTGAGGATGGAACTCCTGAGCTTGAGTTAAACTGTGCCCTGGCTTTTCTCAGGTGTGGGAAACGGGCTGAAAGGAAGCAAAATGTGACAGACTTTTATGTCTGATGGTATTCTCTATACCCTCATGCAAACACTGTTTTTTCTCTCCTTATATCCCTGCATGAAACCACACACTTGTGGTTTGTTGTGTAATTAGTTTTGGTGCTGAAAGAAGACAAGAGAACTTCTTGTTAGATGGATTAAAGGGATCTGTGCTCTACACCATTTGAGTGACAAGAACCGTGTCAGACCAGTCCGCTGTCAAGTGAAAAAAAGTGACAGCGCAGTCTGAGCAAGACAAGTTCTCCCACTTACTGCGTGGCAAGAGGCAGGCAAAAACTAGCCCTGTCAAAGAGCAGCCACAGGTGACTGGGTCAAAACAACTGGGGCAGAGCCGATAGAAGTCAGTCCTGAAAGCAAACAGCATGATTCCTCTTTGGCTTAGCTGAAGCTCTCCTGCTGAGACTTGTGTCTTCCTACCAGCAGAATCGAAAAACGCTTTCAGGTCAAAAAGGGGGAAGGGGAGGAGGTTGGCACCAGCTTTGAAGAAGCGTTTCCCAGCTTGCAGCCACCAGTTTGGAACAGTGTTTACATGCAACGTGCAGTAACGGTAATTCTTGTAGAGTAAAAGACGATGGAAAGTAAAACGTGATGAGAAGAACAGAGCTCCCTTTGCCTGTGGCACAGTGTCAATGTATCTGAAATCCAGCCTTCAAGTCCACCAGCTGCTGAAGCCGGAATAAAAGACAGGGAATGAGTGAGAGATTCCCTTTCAGCGTTCAGTTCCCGAGAGCTCTGCTCACAATAAATGTCGGTACGGCAGATAGCACGGGAGTGCTACAGCGAGGCTGACTATCCACGGGGCTTGTTCCTGTGCTGCTCAGCCCCTTGTAATTCCCCACGATTGCGGACAGCTCAGTGGTGGTCTACCTGGATTTCTTAAGCCTGGTTATTGCATTAAAATGATTGTCCAAAATAGTTGGTTCCCAGCTTCACAGACTCTAACAGCATGCCAGCAGTGTCACAATTACTCAAGATCCATATCCTTCAGGTGCTGCAGGAGTAAGCTGGTGCGGAATGAATGCTCCAGGTTTGGGTTCGTAGAATTAATTCCATGCTGGAAAAAATTTTCCTCTCCTATGGAATTCTACCTTTGTTCTGAAATCTGCAAGCAGCTAAAATCTGCCTTTTCTGTCTCTAACCTATATAAACATACATACAGTTTAATGCAAAATTTTACCAAGTGTGAAAACCAGCACTTTGAAATCATATGACAAAGAACAGCCCATGAAACAATGGGGTTTGTTTAACAGTTTCCTTCCAAAGGATTGGGAAAAGGGACACAGGAGTAGTTCCTACCCAGGCACCTGCACTTGCTAGTGCGAAACAGGGCTGAGCCTGGGTGTGGGCAGGCAGGAGCTTCCCCTTCACTCACCAGGGACTAACGCTGCGCCTTCCCTGAGGTTTGAGGAGAGTGACCAGCTCTCTGCAGGGCAACTCTTTGCACATGTGCAATTACAGGCACAGACTACTATGTCAAATATGCGTCTGTAGCTATAAAAGTATCGACAGTGCTTAGGCTGCAGATGTGCTGTGACTAGGTCTGACCATGTGGACTAGCATCGTCTCATTGTTACCTTATGCTCTGCAGATCTTTGTGATCTTTACCTGGTGTGAATCATCCTAGACCCGGACTGTCAGCTCTTCGGGGTAGATAATAATGATGGCCACATCAGTAAAGCTGCAGTTTAGATGGGTTCATGTGTGGCTGAAAGATGTGTGCCAAAGCAGCGGTGAAACTGTTGTGAAATGTATAAGGAGTAATAGGGCAAGAAGGGCAAAGGAAGGGATTTAAATGCTCTGAAGAAGAATGAACAGCTGTGTAATACTGATGCAGGAGATGAGGAAATAAATCATTTGGTGATGATCAGCAAAATAATGGCATGAAAATAACCAGCAGGGTGACCACAAAACCAGACATGTGCTGAGGGTGAGGCTCAACATAGCAGCATCACAGCCATTTGATCAATAGTAAGAGTGTTGAAGTTGAGAATTGCATGCAAAGCTGTCAGGGCACATATAAGCCATAAAATCTGCAGTCTCTGGTTACAAAGTGACAATTGTGGGTTTTGGGGGGATTTTTTTGGTTTTCTGTCGGGTTTTTTGGGGTTTGTTTTTTTTTTTTTTTGCACCTTACTCTATGACTCTGAAATGTGGACAAGTTTGTACAAGCACATCAGAGGAATTAGAAATCATTAATCAACAATACCTCCAAGCTATTATGCTTATAAGTGTCAAGACAAAAATAATGAGTAATGATTTTCTGCAATACATTTCCACAAATTGTTTTAAAAAAATACTTAGAAAAACATCAGCTTTTCTGGACTGCACTTTTTTTTCTAGCTGAAAGAAACAAATATATTAAACCACAGTGATATTTTAACGGACAGATATAAAATGCAAAAAATGGATGGAAGACCTAGGAAGAAGAGCTTGTCTATAGTAACTTGGAGCTCAACAGCAGCAAGAAGACGGTATGGCACATTGAGAATTACTTTCATGTGTTAGTTACAAACCAGAGAAGAAGGGCTTCTGGATTCCTTTGCTATGTTGTGAAGTAGCCTAAAAATCAAGAATCAGAGTTTTTAACTGTCTTGCAACTCACAGAAGCCTTTGAATAACTGAAATTCCTGATGGACAACTGCCACTAGAACTTCTTTTTCATGAATTCTTAGTGCATTGGGTTGTCTCTAATTGAAGAACATCTTTCAGCTTTTCTGGCCAGAAACTAACTGAAGGCATGCAAGCATCTGATATTTTCCTGTCGCCTAGGGTATTTGCAGTATGATGGATGAACATTCAATGCTTTGCATACATCCTGCTTCTGTTACCTCCTTTTTATCATCTGAAAATAGAACTTATTAAAATTTTCCACACCAGGAATTTCTTCATTGCATTTGAGATGAGCAAACACCTCAGGAGAAATAGTATCATCATGAAAGGTCAGAGTGGTTGCTCTGTAAAACATCTGAAAAAAACCCCATCTTACAAAAAATATTCAGACGGGTCAAACAAACTTTTCGGAACTCAAATAACTGGGAAATTGTCAGCCCACTTCAATTAAATGATCTTACATTTACATTATCACCTGAAACAACACTTAGTTATTAGTGCTCTGTGAATTTTAAAGTCTGCATTTTATACTCCTAAGACGCAGCACTAGGAGGGAAAAGGGACAGCCCAAGAGCTGTGTCTGGAGGCAGCCGTGCGGGAAGACCTGGCTGATGTGCACAAGGGGTTTGGAGCGGGGCCGGTGGCCGCTGGCCCCGTCCCGGCCGGTGCCGCTATGGGAGGGCAGCAGCTGCCCTGGGTGCCGGCCGGTGGCCACAGCCGGCCCGCCGGTGGGTGCGGAGGCACTGGCACAGCTGGGGCAGATGTGGTGCTGCCGGGCACAGAGGGCGGGTGCGCAGTGCGGAGAGCTGCGCTGCAAGAGCCCCTCGCCGGTTGGCACCGTCCACGCGTTCCTCTCTGCGAAATGTCACTCCTTCACGCCATGCTGCAGTCAAGGATCCCCCGTCCTTACCCTGACATTAAAGAAATAGATTTAATTGTCGGTCCTCTTAAACAAGCGTTTAATTCCATTCTGTGGGGACTAAAGACACTCTTAAATAATTGAGCGGCTAAGAGATTGGTTATTTCTGTTTTCATTGCCCGTATTGATTTAAGTGTAGTTAATCCTTTCAAATACCCATGTCACACAGGGCCTGATGGCTCTCTTTAGGGCAATATTGTTCCTCTGGCTAGATTATTTGACATCAAGCATTGTAATGTCACAATAAATCCTTCATGTGGGCTGTTCTTTTCAAAGGGAAGTACCAGATGGGGACTTCGCCTCTTACATTAAACTCTTGGTTTTACTAGTCAGAAGTTGGGCTTGTGAATAATTTTCATTAAATTTTCTTTTGTGCCTCATAAAAGCTACCTCTGCAGCAGTGACATTAAATAATCAGAAGCCCAATTAAACAGGCATGTGGACATAAAACAAACCAAGGTGTTCCCCTCACTGCAAATTAAATATAGTTGTGTGTAAAATAATCTCATTTGGGATATAACCCAATACAGAGCTTGTGGAATGGGTTTTACAGACAGAAGTGGGGATGGCTGAAGCCAAGAACAAACAGACATGTTTTACAAGTCATTGCAACTTTTCAGACTTCCAGTTAAGTCCTAAATCTGTCTGTCTACCTTGAGGTCCATCCAATTAGTTGAGTGATACTCCACTTTTTACTTAGAAATGGATCCAAACGGACCCAATAAATACCTGTTCTCTGAAATTTCCCTTGGTTGATGTGATCATCTTGTTTCCTCCTTTACCGCGCTCTTCATCACCACAGAGCCTTTGGAATAACTCTGGCATTAGCTGACAGAGGAAAAGGGAAAAGCAGAGTAACGTATGAATTTCCAGTGAAGCAGAAGATCTCACATCTTTGCCCATGCTGTTCACATGGATGTTCACATGGATGCTCTGTGAAAGAGTTTTTAACTTTTTTGCTTTGCTTGTTTGACCTTCCCTTTGGTGTTCACTGTATTGTCTGTTTTCCTTTTTTGGTTTAGACCTATTATGAGAATATTTAGTGGTCAAGTGGTAAAGAGCCTGCATGGTACTTCTTTGGCTCTGTCTCTGAAGGGTTTGCTGTCTAAGCACAGAAAACAATAGCAGGAATCACAGAATCGCACAACATTGAGGTTAGAAGGCACCTCCGGAGGCCACCCAGATCATCCCTGCTGTTTAAATGGAATTTCCTGTATTTCAGTTTGAGCCCGTTGTCTCTTGTCCTTTCACTGGATGCCACTGAGAAGAATCTGTCTCTCTCTTCATCACACCTTCCCACATGTTTATAAGCATTGATAAGATCCACCCGAGACTCCTCTTTTCAAGCTAAACAGTCCCAGCTCTCTCAGCCTCTCCTCACATGTCGGATGCTCTAGTCCCTTAATTATCTTCATGGCCCTTTGCTGGACTTGCATCAGAACATTCATGTGTCTTGTACTGCAGAACCCAAAACCGGGCACAGCACTCCAGACGTGGTCTCACCAGTGCTAAGGAGAGGGAAATAATCACATCCCTCAGGGTGAAGGGGGAAGGGTCTGATACACAGGTGGCAGAACCACTGCAAATGTCACGGCGTAACTGTGAACCTCTCCTCCTGAGTTACGTTTAGATAGCTTTAATGGAAGCAGGGAACATAGCTAGAAAGAAGAAAAGTTTGAGTCTTGAAAGATTAAAGACCTAGTTGAGACCACCTTTGTGAGCACGGTGGAAAGCAGCTTCAATATACTGAGCCACTATTTGGGAATTTGCGAGTCACATCTACTAAAAGGGAACATTCAGAGTCGAGTGAAAATACTTAAATTCAATCTTCTTATTTAAGAATCAGTGCATAGCTCTGTTTTATCTAAGCACAGTGGAATAAAAGAGGGTTAATTTCCTCACTTGTTCAAGCCTTCTCTCCAGCCTGTTTTCTTGGTTTTTTGCAAATCTTTGTACAAATATTCCCTGATTGTGCCGCTTCCTGGGTGTATTCCTTTGTGGAGGTGTGATTGCAAAGCGATCCTTCTCCAGGGTCTCTGTTTACATTCACCACTCTGTAGCACTTGTTTCTATTGCGTTAATAGTCACTTAGAACAAAACAGAACATTAAAATCCCTCTTTATTTTATCTGAGACCTAATGTACTCCATCAGCTCCAACAGGAGCTCTGCAAGTCTGACGACAGCCCTTCTGCTTCCAGCATAATTTGCATCCATTATTTTTCCATGTTAGCTGTTTCTGAGTGAGCTTTGTTCCCTGGCTATGGCCCATGTCTTACGCTTTTCTACCCGTGAGCAGGCTGGGCTGTTGAGATGCAGGAATGGCTGCAAGTAGGTGAGCTCAAAAGCAGGCAAGAAGATTTATGGTATTTTCATTCCTTTGGTAATTTTAGTGTGAGCTGCATTGTGCAGGTAAGAAGCAGCAGGACAACTCAGAGAGGCGCAGCCTTTATGTACCTTTTCCATGCCACAGACAGAAGGGCATTCAGTTCTCGGTACTTCAAAGGTCTAGATAGCCAGGAAGCAGTTGACTTGAATACGTTTCCAGCACTAATTATTTTAGCAGTCTGATCAAAACCATCTCTACTGCTGATTCAATATGTATTCAAAATGCATTCACTGCCTTTTCCTGCCTGTTGACATAACCCAGAGTTTACCACGATGTTCACAGTGTATTTTACATGTACTACACCACATTTCTGAACAGCAGGCAAGCTGCACATGGGTGGGTGGTTGCTGGTGTAGCTGCTGAGTGAGGTCCAAGGCTGGCTGACTGCAGACAGCCCGGGGAGCAGGGAGGAGCGGCAGAACAGTGGGCATCTTGTCCTCCACCGGGGACTCGCGGCTGCGACAGCCTCTCCCCTCCCTCCACCCCAAGGGGGAAGGTCCCTTCTGTACCGCAACACTTTTTCTGCCTGCTCTTTTAAACTTGTTTTGAATGCAGTGGCAAACTCACACGCCTTGCCCTCTGCACCGGAATTGTCCATGGTGTGGGTGTACCAGCCTGCCCCGAGCGCTGCGACCTTGTGCTGGTGCCACAGATGACAAGCACAACTTTACCCTGCCCAGTTACATGGCTGGTGTCAGGAAGGGATGCACAGGACTTTCTGATACCACCGCAGCAGCGGGGGACAGGGCTAACAGCAGGATTAGCCGGGTATGGATCTCGTCTCACTAACTAGTGAGTTACAGGCTGCTGCCATTTTCCTCTGGATTGGTTTTATCAAAATGTAAGCTAACATTTTTATTGGCATTCTTGATAATCAGCCAAGAGCTCTGAAGTCCTGGTCAGTTCAGCTGACATGGCTCTCTCCTCTGCTAATTTAAGTTTTATCACAGCATTGCTGTGGAAGTAGCAATAGCAGGACCGGGGCTCGTGGCTTTCAGTCTGTACTGTGGGGAGTGGGTCACTCTAATCTCAAAGACCTTGATGCTACCTGCACCACCACCTTTATATTAACCAAATAAAAATGATTATTTATTAATAATAAATTCTACTTTTATTACTGCTTTTTCGGTAACCAGATGTGTATTTGAATTTCCTGAATTTTATGCATCATCTGGATGAAGCATCTGGATCCACCTCACTGTGTAGCCTTTACTGACAGAAAATATTTTGGACTGGCAGCTAAAAGGAAACAGAATCAGCTGGTAGTGTTCAGCTTGCTCCAGAGCCGGTTGGATTGTCCTGAACGTCTGGACTAAGCCGATCCGAAGCAGAGGGGAGCTGGTAGCCACGCAAGGTACTGGAGTTCCTTTCTGACCCCAGCTCAGGCAGAATGCTGTTTTTCTACATCTTTGAGCAGTGAATTCTCACGTGGGCTCACTCAGGGGGCAGAAATGTTTCTGTGTATGGAACTGGAAACCGGTGGTAAAACCCACAAGAACAACGAGCTCACATTTCTATGTGCACCTACCAAAAAAAAGCTTGGTTTTCCCCCTGGAGACAAAAAGAAATTTTCACAGTTTAAATGCAGCTACAACTTATTTGTATGGATGTCCCTTTCCTTTATCCTCACAACAGTGAGTATCAAGCAGTAGGAAAAATCTTGCAGCGGTGTTTTTGATCGTTTTGATGTATCTGAGCCTGTCATTGGTGCACAACCTCCATGGAAAATGTCTCCTCCCTTTTCTGCCATTTGAATGATGTTTCCCTTCGGGGGTATTCTCTGAAAAGTCAAATTATGTGTTCTGAGTGGTGCAGCGTACAATAAATGCCGTGAACTCCTCCCCTCGAGCAAGCTGAACAATCCCTGAAGACCTGTGCAGGCATCACAGGCCCATTCTTAATATTCCAGAAGTGACTTTTACAGTTGGTCTGGTTACATGGTATGTGGTGTGATAGCATTCTTCACCCAAGGAGAGAATGCTGCTGAGTGGCCAGACAGTGCATGCACTGGAAAAGTCAGCATCACCAGCAAGGAACAGCACCTTGATTTGATTGCGCTGAATTCCCTAATGTCTTTTCCATACAAGAAAAGAGCTGCTGGGTTTGTTCAGTGCCGCAGATTAACACGCTGAACTGGACAGTGAGCAGAGATGTACCTTGAAGATGATGCAGCGGTCGAGACGGACGGTCAGGAGCTCCACCTTGTCTGGAAATCTTCTTAGCGTGGCTAAAGTTTCCACAGTCATATCAAGAACATTACATGGATGATTCTTTTAGCACCATACTGCATTTTCATTCTCAATTGCACAGGACAGATATCGTTTTCTTTCTTTTGCAGTTTTGCTCTGTTATGTTGAGGGCTAAGGGTAATTTTCAGGATCACCTTCAGATGCAGGATTAAGTCGGACTTAATATCTCAAAGGTATAAAATGGTCTCCAGAGATACATGGAGGTCTTCAGGGAAGGCAGATGCAGGAAAGGGAGGATGCTTCCTATAGTATTGAGCAATATCTTTTCAATGATCATTTTGACAGTGGATCTAGTTCCTAACAGATCCACAGCAGGATACAGTCTTCCCTTGTATTGGCTCTTCTGCATGGAAAATGGGGACTTGGGCCTTAACACGGAGTATACTACAACCCCAACTCTTCAAACCTAAACTCAGTGGTGAATATACAGAACTCTGCCAGCAATGGAAAGGTGTAAATTCCTGGCACCTGAGTGAGTGCACAAGCTGGACTGCGAACCTTGGCACAGCCCACTGCTTCGCTCCTATCAGCCCTCTCAGCATCTCTGCATTAGCTCTCCCTTTCCTGCTGTCGCACAGAGTGCTGGTCCACTTTGAAAGTTGTTCTCGCACTACCAACCTTCAGAATAAAAATATTATCTCCTTCTTCCACGGGAGCAGCTTCCGCTGTCCATGTGTTAAATGAGGTTAAAATCTGTTCTCTCTAGATTGTTACGTGCCTGTCATGGCTGCCCTTCTTTCAAAGTAGAAAGATGATGTCCAAAACAAAAATACGTTAGAAAACCAGGCAGAGAAGGAAGCTCTGCAAACCCAAATAAGTATGCATTTTAGGCTTTGGTTTTGTGTGCAAGGGTACAGATACTCATTGCGCTTGTGGGTTATACTGCATCAGTTTCACATTTGTTCACTGAATAGACTGCGTAAAAAATTAGTGTCTATTACTTGTCTACTTTGGGTATTTACAGCATAGTAGTATGCACAACACTTTTTTTTGCGCCTATTGATTGCCATTCTTCCATTATCTTGCCACAGACCTGCCCTAAGCTCTTTCTGGGTGGTCATAACAGATCGAGGATCTGCAGCGAGGCACAAATAAATGTGCAGTTCTGTTCCATCTTTCTAACATACATTTGATCACTTTTTTTCACAGTTAATTTTAAGAAATACATGTTACTGTCAAATCCTGTCCTTATTAAGTAAGAGTTTATATATTTGATGCATTTTTAAATGACATTTTAAAGAAGTTTTCTTAAGATTATAATGGAGACAGTCTGTCAAGAATGCAGCGAGCGGCAGTGAAGAGGAGCATTCCAACGGCATTACCAAGGCCCTCTGCAGCCACACACCCAGCACGCAGACTTTGCTTCGTTATGCCTAGAGGTGTAAGAATAGCTGTGAACAGCTAATAAGAATCAATGCTATTGGAGACATCTGTTTCAGTTTTCATTTTTCAGTGTTATTAGTGCTTATTGGTACAAGGCTCAGGAATGCAGCCAATCCCTTTGAAGTGAAGTGTATTGTAAGGCTAGAGGCATTGTGAGCCTTGTTGATGACCCTGTGTGTAACCTTTCAATTAAACATCCGTAATGCACAGAATGAGAAAAGACCTCCTTAAAAGAGAAGACTGGTACACTGAAAATCACATTGCTGCCATTTTAGTATTCATTCTGGATTTTATAAAGTGATCTCCAAACAAATAACAGATTCATTAATCTTTCAAGATTCTTTAGATTTTTAAAAAAAAACCCTGTGACCCTGGTCCTGTGAATATGCCACTGTTCTTTTAGTTATTAATAGATAATAAAAAATCCTTAATCTGTGCACACTACAAGTAACCAGAGAAAAGATGGCTGTTTTCCCTAAACCTAGAAAATAAGAGAGAGACCAACCAGAGCTGAAGTCAGCTGCCAGCTATGTCCTGTTCCCCTCAGAAAAATCAGTCCTCTCCACATGCACCTACAACAAAAGCCTGGATCACGACAATTTGACTTGTCAATAAATTGATCTGCATAAACTCCACAGATTAGAGTGAGGTTTTCAGAGAGGCATTTTGCTGATCACAAGGAGGCCAGTGCAGCTTTGGGAAATTCCTGTCACGGGTCAGACTCGGAGCGGCACGCGGGACGGTCTGGTGGTCCTGCGTGGACAGCGTCCTCGGGAGGTCCCTCAGTGCAGGCGCTGGGCTGATTAAAGAGATCGTCCCAAACTCAACGGTAATGTAAGCTGGAGAAAGTTGAGAGAGATGAGCTATGTGGGAACAATCACTCTTCTGAAGTCAGAGCTAGCCTACTTTAAATCCATACGTGGGAGAAGTTTTTGAGCCCCTCTGACAGTCCGATAAACCAGTTCCTAACACCGCGTAGCAACCTTTGTGAAAGGTGCTTTTATCAGGACAAAGAGAAGGGTATCGATCTGTTGAGTGGTTTATGCTGGGTGATAGCTGGTTGCTGCTCTCCTGGAGAGCAGCACAAAGGTTTTGCTAGTCCTTCACACAGATCTAGCGAGTCTGTTTTGGTATTTATCTTACCATGAAATGATGCAAGTCCTCCCTCCTAACTGCCTTGAGAGAAGGCAGGTGACGGCATCTGCCCACTTCTTCCGAGTGGTGTGTCTGGGCCATGGAGGAAGCTGACATTCAGATGGCATGGTGCGACTCCAGTACCTGGCGTGTTTTAGTCGAAGGGACCCAGTGCTGACTCAGTGCCATACTGGCAAGTAATTGTAGATGAACAAAAGTGGAAACAGCCTGATGACGATGACGAACAGTGGCAGTGGTACCTTCACCACTGTTCTCTGCTTCTCATTAACAGTGGGGAGGATCGAGTTTTTCAACAATCGGTGTGAAGTTTGAACTAATTAACTTGGGTTTTTTTTCACAGAGTGATTAATACAATTACTTAATTGTACTTAAATGGAAAGAGTTACAAATATTAGCAAGAGTCAAAACATAATAAAAGTGGGCCAAGAGGGAGATGAGAAAAGTGGCAGAAGTTACTTGGCCTCAGAGATGAGACGTTACAGCCTACACACAAGTGGGAGAGGAATTACTTAGGATCGTAAAAGCAGGAATGATGGAAGGAATGAATAATGGCAAACCCTGGGCTGGCAGTGAGCTCTGCTGGGCTGTGAGAAAGCGAAGGGTGGAGTACATCACTAAGGACATTTAAATCAACTACAACAAGGTAGTGTAGAAAATGTCTTCTGAAAAAAAAAAAATATACCTACTTTAGTATTTTGGGATGAGATACAAGATGTTACAGTGCCAATAAATTCAATCTGTGTTTTACAACAGGCCACCAATGTTGCTTCTGGGCCATAGCTTGGTGTCGGCGGTGAAGAGGGCAGAAAGAGCGGCTTGAGGGCTGTCAGGCATACGCGGGCAAGAGTCCCGACAAAGGCTGCTCCGGAAACCTCCTAGGAGACTGCGAAGGTCAGCTGTGGGGAAGCGGCAAAGGTATGTGCGTAGAGAAGCATCATCAGGGTGTAAAGGTTTTTCGGCTGTCTAAATAGGGCCTTCAGGGAGAAAATTACAGAAGACAGTACACGATTTGAGTGGAGGCTAAGCAGCGGTACCAGCCGGATCTGCCTGCGGAGCCCTGAAGGCAGGCATCCTCAGGCCTCGCGCCTGTGGGTGTCGGAGCTCATTTGAGTTTTCTGCAACGTTCCCCTACTGGGAGAGCACGTGAGCTGTGCCAGACCTGTTCCGTACTCTCAGCTTTATGCAAGAAACATGTCTTTTCGGATGCCTAAAGCCAGCCTGGGACGTGACACAATGCAGCATCCACCTGCGTTATGTTTTACTCGTGCTATTCTAGATGGAGATGGGCACTTTCGTTGTGTTAAATGCCAATTTCTGCCAGCATTATGTGCACAGCCTCCTTCTGAGGCCAGTCTCTTAGTCCCAGTCCATAAAACCCCCACAACATTGTGCCGCCACAACGCTACCCAGGGACAGCTTTGGTGAACTTCGATAGTGTAGGCTTAAATTTACCTCATGGCTTCTGTCAGAAAAGTGACAGACACTATGGGAAACCAAGACACATTTTAAGGACCTTGTTCTCACAAGACAATTAATTCACTGAATAAAATCATATATATGCACAATATTGTCTGACCCTCTCCCACCCTTGTTTAAAACCACAGGATCAAAGTCAACGCTTACATAAATCCATTAACTTAATCAAATTCATGAAAGTAGAGAAATGAAAAAAGTAAAAAATTACTTTTAGTAACTCCTTATGGGTTTTAGATACCAAGACTTTCAGCACCCTTTAAGGCTATGCTTGCAAAATTCAGATGTGTTTGTTTGCCTGTATGTACATGAGCATTATGGAAAATGTTAGCAGATACAGGGAAAAAAGTAACAGAATTGTGTTTAAGTGGGGAGCCTTTGATATCAAAATCAAGTTTGATGTGAAAAATCTTTAACAAAAGTGGATTTTTAAAAAGTTGTAGGCTAGGTGGCTTTATTCTCTGAAAATGGCTTGGGAGAGCAAATGGAAACTGCGGAGTCCTTCTAGCGTGGTTCATCCAAAGGGAAAACAGTGCATTTTTTTTATCATTTGCATATGTCACCAGTGAGAAAAAAAAAAACCAACAAACTGAAACCACAATAACAATGGCAATTTCTTAAGAAACAAATCTGTCCTGATTATTTTTTAAAAATTTGGATATGCAGGAACATATCCCATATTATATCATTGTGGCATCAGGAGTGGAAGCATTTCTTGTTCTAATAACAATAACAGATGTTGCTGAAAACAAAATTTTGCTCACAGACTCCACCGAGAACTTTTTGTTGTGACAGAATGGAAATATACAGTAGGAGCTGTAAACTTTTCTTAATGAATCATCACATTCAGATTTCTTCAGAAAAGGCGCAGACATGATGAGAAACAAACTAGAAATCTGTGTCCTTCATTGTTCTTAACAGAATGACCAATCAAACCAGGAAAATGTTATTCTTAAAGGCAGAAATGGTGCACACTGGAGCACCATTTATAGAAACACTTGGAATTTTTTCACCCAACTTCTGAAAGATGTTTAGTAGCTCCTAGCCTTCCAAAATATTGGGAAGTCCTATGTCCTTTTAGCTTGTCAGAGACACCGTCTCTGTGGCTTTTTGACAGAAAATTACTCATTGGAACATTGTTAATTTTCTTTCATTTTTTTTGATCAGCTGTGGCTGAAATTTTTACATTACCTATCTGTGTTTGCTGAGATGGGAATAGGGTGAGCACCTGCACTGGATTATTCTGCACTGGACGGACAAAATAGCATGTAGATTTAGTTAGAGTTATACAACAGCACAGAAGGCACTTCTATTACGCTGCAGAAATACAGATTTGTTTAAAAGTTGTCCTTATTCACGGCATGTTTGCAGGAACCCTTGAATAGCAACAGTAGCAACAAATCAAGTAAAGATACCAAGGGAGTTTTTCTTCATATGAAAGAGTCATCTATGAATTTTTTTAATCTTCTAGACACCGCTGAATTGCTGTTGCCCAGTACAGACAGCAAGGATATGTTTTAAGCCAGGAACAATTTTTCTCTGATAATCCATATAAGAATGCACTTACATTTTCTTCACCTGATGACTTGTTACAAAGAAACACTGTGGCACACAGGGACAGTGGATTAAAATGTGGAACAAAGAAAACTAGCCCACCGTGAAAGTGGAAATAAGAAAACTGAACATTCCTATGCCTGGGGCTTCTTCGCACCTTAGTATCCTTAATTATGTTCCAGGGTATTTTGGCGTTCCTTCTATTTGCATTTAGATCTTTCATCAGGAAGTTAATGTTCTCAGAGCAAGTAAGATCTCAATCCCCATAAATCCTAATGTTTAATACGTTAACGATATAGAGATAAGTATTTAATTTTACTTTATGCATGACAGAGAAGCCAATGACAAATAGCACTGAGTAATATTTATGAGTTCCATGCCTGAAGGAATAATAAGCACCTTAAATTATTGTAAATTCTGACAAGGCACATACATTGAAGACTTTATAAAACTTTATACTTCATGCATGTAACTACAACACTGTTCTTCTCCCTGCCACAGTTCAGCTCCTGATACTTCCAGCTGCTGTGATCACAAAGCAGTATCTTCCCAAGCCGAAACAGTCTGTGGGAATGTCTCTAACTGTCCTGCTTGATATTGCTCTGGCCTGCAGATTCCAGCTATATTCTGAAATGTGCCATAAAAAGGGCAATAAGGGAATCTGCCAAAGTGCTATGGAAAGAGCATAAGGTTACTCTATGTCCATCACGGCTAGAAACAAAATAGGGTTCTTCTTTCCTTCTCTTCTTTCATTATTTATATATTAATGTTACATGTTCAGCATCCCCCCCCGGAATACAGTTTTCAATCCCTGCCCACCTACAACACCAAGATGGTTTCCTTTACCAGCAAGCCCAGCATGTCTTCTAGGAATGTCCAGGAACCATCTAGCACCTCGTCTTTAGGAATCTCCAAATTCCTATGCATTTCCCGCAAAGATAATCAAAGAAAGGCCTGGTAGAGCATTTGTATGCATTGCTAACTATTCAACTTCACAAGTTCCTCAAGGTTTAACTGCAGTCAGCAGTGGTACTTGAAGAAATGGGGCAACTGTGCTGGCCAACATTTCATAGGCATAGAGTGTTTGCTTGCTGGATGACAGCTGGAGGAGGAAACCTTACACATGCATGAGCACAACAGCAATTTCTGTGAACGTCTTAAAACAGTTCAGCAACGAAGAATCAAGAGCTATAGGAACAGAAGATGGGCGATGTCAAAGTAAACCTATAGGAAGCCACTTAATTTCTTGGGGTTTTAAGTACACCTTATAACTGGATTCAAAAGAAGTCACAAGTGTACGTGAAGGTACCAGTTCCTCTGCCCGTATTTGGCTCTGACTGTGGTGGCAAACCGAAGCTGCCTTGGTAGGCGAGGAAATATTTGCCGATACTAATGAGAGAAGATCACAACCTTGTGTAAAATGACACAGTTGCCAACTGCTATCATTAACACTAGCGATACAGTGCAAGACTTAAAAGATGCTTTCCAATGTACTGTTTACTATTTTATTGTACTAAGGAGTAGCTGCCAGAACTAAGGGAAAGTAACCTGCTGCATGAATAAAAATTGGGTTTTAACTCTGTTCTTAAAAAGGGGGGAACAACAGACAACTGGCTACTTTAACTCAAATAGTTTTTCTTTGAAATACATGTGTAGAGCAGAGGCAGTGGTTGGCACATAAATGAGCAGAATTGCATGACTGGGTTTCATGACATCATTTAACCAAGCGTGATGAAATAAAGGGGGGGAGGGGGGTAGGAGGTGGGAATTTTCCTGTCTGGAAGTCATGTTTAGACTGGTAAAGAGGTAGTTCCCCCATTTCTAAATACCATGTCTTACCACCCATCCTTTGTACCACATCGGCGTGAACCCTGTGCAGTCCACAGACTGCACAGAAGGACGTATATGACATACGCACTAGGATATTCACTTCTGCTTGTGGAAGAGTTGTGCTAGCAGAACCAGTGTCCTAGTCCTGCTTGGCAGGACTCCCTCCTCTCCTCCCTCATAGTAAAATCAAACTGTTGGGAAAAAAAAAACCCACAACAATCCCCCACAGCAAGCATCCTTTTTCCTCTTTTCCTTAAGGGCAATTTACACAACCTATACCTTGGATGGGAGCTCTTCCAACAGAAGCTGAGTTTTGTTTTTACTCCGTTAATCAGGCGTGGCAGGAAACTGTTACCAGTTGTGCACAATGCATCTAGTTTCTTCCCTTCTCTGTTCCAAATGTGCTTGGATTTATTAAGGTACAGAAGACTTTGAGAAATGTGATGTTGTGGGCTTGCCAAAATAAACCGCAAGCGATGATGAAGCAATAATGTATTTAACAAAGTGTCATGGAAAAGACAAGCTGCAAAATCTATTTGCTGGGCTGCTATCTACACTTTACTGTCTGCAGCTGCGTAAAACAGAGTACTGTGTATTTACTGAGTACTCTATACACATGGCACTGCTGCATGAATTTGCCCAAGTTCACGTGCTTCACCCAGACTCTGATTTGGTTATAGTTCTTTAAATTCTGATGCCAACTGTGGAAAATATGTTGGATAGAGAAATCTTTGGTCACGTCCATTCTTTGATAACAGCAACAAGTTATTCTTGCCAGAACCTTTAGAAAAGACCTTGTGAGCAAGATGTGGCCACAAAAAGAAGAAAACTCCATCAGCTTTTCAAATGCTAGTTCAGACACTGGGACATGACTGGACTGTCAGAAGCAGCATCTCTCGGAGACGTCTCCTTGTGATAGCTGCGTTCGCTTACCGCGGGTACAACATTCAGGCCTGTCACAGTGACGGGTGCTCTAATGTTTACGTCGGAGTGGGCAGTGGTTCCCATAGCTGTTATTTTTAGAGCATTCTTCTGGACACGGTCAAAAGTCGAGTTTTGTCTTACCACAACAGAGGGCTTAGAGAGAAGCAAGCCTTGGTACTGAAAGTAGAAAGATGCAAAATGTTTTACTCCTGCCGGAGAACAGACAGCACCCACTTTCTGTTCCTCCTGTTGCAGAACAGGTGTCTGAGCATGTTGCTTTGCCCCGCCTTGCTTCAGAGAAAATGCATAAAACATCTACACGGTTAAAAATGTGATTTCACTTATGCCAGGCCTCAAGGCTGTAAACTGCAGTTCCAATAGAGTCCTAGGTTATGTCATTTAATTCTCCTTTTGATTTCCTGTGTGATTTTTGTGGCTATCTGTTCCAAAGGAAGATAGTGAACTTTGCTGAGGTGTGACCTCGTCGCTCTCTGCAGCTTCCCAAGGGGGGACATGGAGAGGGAGGTGCTGAGCTCTTCTCCCTGGGATCCGGGGACAGAACACGTGGGAATGGTTCAAAGCTGCGTCAGGGGAGGTTCAGACTGGGCATTAGGAAGCACTTCTTTATTAAGAGAGCGGTGAAACCTGGAACAGCCTTCCTAGAGAGGTGGTTGATGCCCCATGCCTGCCAGTGCTTAAGAGGCATTTGGACAATGCCCTTGATACCATGCTTTAACTTTTGGTCAGCCCTGAAGTGGCCAGGCAGTGGGACTACGTCAGCGTTGCAGGTCCTTTCCAACAAAAATATTCTGTTCTTCTATTCTATTCTATTCTATTCTATTCTATTCTATTCTATTCTATTCTATTCTATTCTATTCTATTCTATTCT
>JANZLQ010000055.1:20382263-20398415 GCA_026212715.1 Elanus axillaris | reverse complement strand
CTATTCTATTCTATTCTATTCTATTCTATTCTATTCTATTCTATTCTATTCTATTCTATTCTATTCTATTCTATTCCGTTCCATTCTATTCTATTCTATTCTGTTCCATTCTATTCCCTTCTGTTCCATTCTATTCTGTTCTGTTCCATTCTATTCTACTCCACTTTATTCTAAGAAGAGAACCTTCCCTCTGCCTGCACTGCCTGGACTATGCCACTGTGTGTAAAGCTGTGCTAAGGGGACACAGGGGACAGGTGACAGATTTCACAACTAGACATGAGGGCTGCGGGTGCTGCCAGGGCTTTTGTAGGAACTGTGGCCTCCAGACTCTGTTACGCACAATGTTGTTGGTGATGTCTAGAAACTATGACTGTGGCTAATTAGCAAAAGGCAACTGTGCCTGCTGTCTTATTCCTGGAGGAAATCCTTCATGGCCTGCAGTCATGTCCCTGCATCCGCACGTGTGAGTGCCCCGCTGCGAGTGCTGGTAATGCCATGTCACTGCTCGAACCCAGGAGCCAAGTTTCTACAGGGAGGTGATGATACCTAGGGCATGGCGGCACAGGTCCTTGTAGGGCTGATGCATAGAGGCACAGTGAGACGTGAGTCACCTCTCCCTTTGGATGTCACTGGATGCATGGTGTGGCAGGGATTTGAGGGCCGAGGGAAGCAAGGACACCTTACTGAGACAGCGTGCTTAATGTTGCAGCGTGTGCTGGCTGCTCAGCTGACTCAGCAGCAAATCCAGCCTCTCCGCTCTGCTTGTTGGTTTGTTTCTGCACTTGGCATCTTCCCTTTCAAGACTGGTTTTCTAAAAATCAGATATAAATATAGGTATCTAATGCTATTAATGTATTTTTAATTCTATTTCTAACTGAGCCATGGAGACTGGCTGTCTCTTGCCAGCTCTTGCTATGTTTTGCATTTTGGGTGAGAGTCATGTATATAAAGGGTCTTGAACAAATAGTAGCATTCTGTTGTGCTCAGCGCGCATCTGTAACTCATTTTCAGCTCATTCTAAGGCTTGAACTAATGAGTGTGCTGAGGACACTCAGAGCAAAAATAAAACAAAATTCAGAAAGTTGGTGAAACGCTGTTTTTCTTGGCAACAGGAAGGAGCATGGGCTGCCACGGGGAGGTGCCTGGTGAGCAAGGGAACCATCCTCCCATCCGCAGCAGGGAAGCGGGCGAGCACCCAGGAAAACGGACCCGCTCATGGGAGTGGGACCACCTCACCTAAGCTGGGTGCCAGAGGAGCGTGCTGCTACCTGCCTGTCACGCATTGCGTGGGGACGTGCTGCCCCCGGACTCCCCTTCCCACCCCGTTCAGGTAATAACGGAAATGTTTTCCCATGCATTATTTCAATTAACGTATAACTAATACAAACTGATTTCTTAAATTTAGTAATACCATCGAGTGAATGAGCCCTAACGTAGGTGGGAATCTGTACTGCAGAAACAATGACCGAAAAATGGAATGCAATAATCCGATTAACAATAACAACTCCTGTGTAAGGACAGCATAACCTCCAACCACGATGCTGATTTGAAGTGCGTTGACGAGGTGAAGAAGAGGTAAATAAATTACCCAAAGTAACACAGCATCAGGAGCCCTGAATCTGAGTTACTATTCACTCAGTCACCTCTTTCAAAGCCCGTTTTAAGTTTTTTTCTCTTGTGCTGTTACCCTCAAAAAGCATCTTACTGAAATCAGGTGCTGTCCAGGGCATGCAGGTGTTGAAAGGAGGTCTGGCTGCCTTGAGCCTGCAAAGTCATAATAGAGACTGTAATCATCCAAATTGTTCTAAAAACAAACTTTGCTCCTTGCTTCTCCCCCCACCTCCCCGTTCCTACTTTTCTGTCTCTACTGTCAGAGCTGCTTCCACCCACTCTGTACAAGAGAGTAAGTTAAACATGCAACAGGGAATAGAAACAAGAATACAGAGAGAAATCTTGGAGTATCTCACAGGGAACTTTGGGCTAAGATGATGTTTTGTTATCAAAAAAAAGAAGAGCTACCCTAAGGTAATGAGGGAAAGGGAAAGAAGCCAAGAAAGGAAGTTCTGAAAAATAAACTCAAATTCAGGATCCATGGGAATTAAAGTGAGCTGCAGAGAACTTTTTCTTCTCCAGAATAAAAGGTGATAACCAGGTTTTTGTGGCAGAAGCTTTCCCACACGTGTTGTTTGCTCTGCTGCCTTGATTGTTGCGTCCTTATTTTATACTGTTCTTTGGTCAGTGCTGTTTCAAGTCATGCCTCTACCATCAGGCTGGACTGAGCTCCCAGGATTCCCCCACCAAGACAACAAAGACAATGGAGCCCTTTTACAGGGACAGACCTCCAGAAGTTCTACTCCTAGCGCCTTGGCTCCAACTTCTTTTTGGTGTCCTCGTTGTTGTCAGCGGTCCCAACTTAATTTAACCTGACTGGAACTAGCTTGCTCTTTATCATTTCTAGATCATTACCAGAAATAGGGAGAAACAGCCAGAGCCTTAGTAAAGAGTCTGTAGTGGCGGTAACAAGCTCTTTTCAGCAGCACAGGCGATAGAGGCGTCCAGACTGTGGGCTCTCCTAGTATTTGCAGTGTGCAAAATGGGTGCTTTAAGTCATGACAGCCATTTGGAGATGACACTCTTTTTCTGATAAATTATTGTTTATATTATTAGGTCTTATAAATTTTGCCCTCTTCTCATTTAGCAAAATTAATTCACAGCCCTCTGCTGCTTCTGAATTATTGGCATCACTGAACAGTGCAAGAGTGGTGGCGACATCAAGGTATCTTTTTTCTTTTTTAGTATCAGGGCTGTTTGTGTGTGGTTTGTTGTTTTTTTTTTTAATGAGTTTTGCTTCAGTATAGTATTTTCAAACTATGAGCTACTAAGTAGGAGGTTAAGGATCAAAGAGCTATTGAAAAATGAAAAATTTTCATGAAAAATTCAAAGCTGAATTGTGGAGGAAATGGATCATGGAACAAACAATGATATTTTCAAGGATAAGCAATGATGATTGCGTTTCTCAGCAGTGGTTCAATCAAAGTGATAATGATCAGACATGTGCCTGACCAGATGTAGGTCATTGGGGGAGCTTGCAATGAGTTGGAGCCGCTCAGATTTCCTGCCCCTGTGCAGCACCAGCCCACATCGCTGGAACGTCTTTCCCTCGGAACAGCTGTGGGTGGAAGCTGCTGAGCTGCGCTGGTGAAGGTCAAGCACCTCCGAAATTGCCAAGTCCTACGCTGTTGTCGGAGGCTGAGCATGGGGACTCACTGGTGGGTGGTGGTAGCCAAGGAGTTGGTATCAGGGCAATAAATCCACACGTGGGGCTGGTGTCTACTGCTATGGAAGGTCAGGTCCAGGCCACGGGCTTACTAGCATCCGTTTCATTTAAGAAAAATTAATAAAAAAGCATAAAACATTTGGTTTGTTGGAGCTGTTGCAAGAAGATTTTAAAAAGCATATTTCAAAGCTTTGCTTAATAAGGATGCGCGGCTCTCTTGCCTTTCTTCACCGGTTTAACAGGATGCAATGAAGATGCTGTCCCTCTCCAGCCTCTGTGAGAATGATTGAGTCACCTGAATGTGGAGGAGGGTTTTTTAAGCGTTCGGAGTAGGGGCGGGCTGGTAACCAAGCAAGGTTTAAATCTTACAAGGCTGTATTTCTCTTCTCTCCAAACTACTGAAAGTATTTCTTTGCGAGGAGAATTTTCCTGCACTCCCGAGTAAGTGTTGCAAGAGAACATTTAAAACATTGCTGGCGGTGCCTTCTAGCACTAAACCTAATTAAGTTTCTTTCATGTCTTGGAGGACTGCACATGCTTGCTTTCAGGAGGATGGCAAAGCGCCGGCACTGCCAGGAGATCTGTGTCAATGTGTGAGGTACCTCTGCAGCAAAAAGTAAATGACAGTCAGAAATTGGTAGCTGGTGCTTATAATGCAGACCCAAGAAGCTAAGATTGACGTTTGCTGGCAGCAGGTTTGTTGTGGTTAAATATCTTTTTTCTTTAGCCAAGGCAAAATACTCACACAAAAATTACTTGATCCGCAGCAGAAGAATAGGATTAGCATCAGGAAGGGGTGTCTGGTGGCAGGCCTCCGTGGTACGAGCCTCTGTCCCTGAATGGGATTCATTCTTCCCCAGCTGAGCCGGTGGGAAGTTCTTGCTCCTACAGGAAAGTGCACAGACCGCTGCAGTGGTGTTGTTTTTGCTCTCATGTTATGCCCTTTTGCAGGGGTCAAGAGTTCTTCCATAAAACTCACTCCAGGCTACAGGTCCTATCATAAGTAGCCTATGTTGCCTGTCCTCCCAGAGGGGATTTTATAGATGGGGTGCTGGAGCCTTCATGAAACGCTTGTCAACCCAGCACTGTTTGCTTATTCCAGGTTCACTGGAAGGGAGACCTCGCTTCACTCTTCAGCCTGTCGCGGCAATTTTTTTCACACATTTTCTCTATCTTTTTTCCATAGCCATCTCTCAGTGAGATCTCTCCACCACTGCCAACCAGCTCTTCCAGGCTGTGCAGTCTGGCACAGAAAGAGACAAAGCCAGACTGAGTCATTTACAAAAACAAGGCGCCGCCCATTATTTTAGCACGCTGGAGTGGACGACTGCTGGGAGATCTCGAGTGCCAAACAATAAATGAATCCTCTCCGGTTAATCGTCGCCCCTGCCAATGAGACGGAGGTTGGTCGCTCTTGCAATAAAGGACAAAAGTCTTTTCTTCTGCTCTTTGTTGCCTGTAACAAAGCTGGTTGGATGCAGCTGGGATCAGGCCCACAGCTGATCCTCCTCTCCCCCGCCCCTGGGCCATTCCTTTCAGCTCAGCTGGGGTAGCCCGGACAATAGGGAAGCTGTGTTTGCTGCATCTCAGGATGTTAGGTCTATAGTTTGGACAGCCCAAGAATATGCGTGTATTCTCCCCATTGATGTTCAGGGGCTTGATACCTCTTTGTTTGGTTTGCTTTATTGAAAGGTAAAACGGAAGAAGGGATAATGCCCCTGCTTAGAAATATAGATGCATGGTAACATAAAAGGGACAAGAAAGGAACATTTCAGACGCGAGACCTGAATCCACTCTCTTGGCGGGGCGGGGGGGATGGTACGGGAGGGAAGCTGCTATACCAGCCGTGCTGCCCCACTGCAAGATTTCCCCAGGCAGGATCCTCTCCGCAAAGCAAAGTCCTGGTCCGTGTTCAGGTAACAGGCTGCCCGGGTGTAAGATGTCAAGATAATCTGCCAGTTCCTCCTGGCCTCTGGCAGGTAGCTTCTCCATGCAAGAGTGAACAGGCAGGTCTGACTCAGCTGCAAACAGACAAGCCATCAGAAAATGATGATCAGAAAATAGTGCTCTCCGTTTTCCGGTGTTGGAACTTTGCTTCCCCGGCGTGTTTGATGTAGGTGCATTAAAAGTAGAGGATAATTTTTTCCACTCTCTGTTTCTGTATTTTGTGGTTACCTTTCTCCCAGCTTGGGAGCCAGCAGGCAGATCCTAGCATGTCCATTTTCTACCCACTTGTGCCTCGGCAAGAGATAGAGCTAGCTGTGCAAGCTATGCCTGTCTCATTAGGACCTACTCTTGTTACCTGCTTCCCCACATTTTGACCTGCTGGGCCTTATAGGGAATCACCGCGCAGTATCCTCATTTCCATAAAGCATACTGCTGCGAAGAGCATCCCAACATCTAGCTACCTTTCCCACAGTTTATCGTATGTGGTGGCTGAACTTCATTTATTCTGCATATCAATCTAAGCAGCTGCCTGTGCTCACATCTGCACGGAACACCTAAGGGACAATGCTCAGTACCGTGGGTGAAATAAAAATTATGCCCTTTTCCGGATCATACCCACGCAGCTGGAGAAAGGTCAAAGCTGCAGTGGGGTCCTTCCCCCTTCTCCCTGCTGCTGTATAACTGTTTTCATGCCTTCAGCGCAAAGAGTAGCGGAGGCTGATAAGCATCTTTAAAGAGATCGTTTAAGTTCTATTTACCTATGCACACAAATAAAAGTTGAGACAATATAGGCAACATCACATTCTCTGTCATTTAATGTTAAAGATATGAATGGCTCTTAGTCCATTTACTATTTTGGAATAATGTATTTCCTGATTTTTCAGGTGTCATTGGATTATTGATAGTTACTGTGTTCTATCTGCATATCAATGCTTGTACTCCCTCCACAAAAGATGGTCACCTAGAAGCCTGTGGAAATTGAATACATATTCAGGACTCAAATCTTGCCTGATGTATTCAAACACAGCAGCAGAATTTCATCACCTACCTCACCACCAAATTCTTTTCAGATCTTATCTTTTCCAGTCATAAGCTAAAAAAGATGCATGATACAATATCCTACCAGTGCTGCAGGGGATGTGACTCCATAGGTAATTTGTGAGATAGATGTTGGGAGTGTCCCTAACTAAAATTGTTTGAGGATAAAATTACTGAGCACAGTGCTGAAATAGTGGATCACCCACTGGCCTGGCCTAGGATTTCCAGAAGGCTTCTAGGATCTAGGTGCCAAAATACTACTGAACATCAATTAAAATTCTGTTTCTAATTCAGCTCCCTGAAACTCAACTAAACCTTCCCATAACATTTCTTTCAGCTTTTGGATGGCGATTCCATTGAAAATCCTACAGACTTTGATCATAACAGACAACATCATTGCTATAGCAACCAAAGTACGAAACACTCATACCCGAGCTGACTGGACAGACTGAAAAATTCAGTGGCAACCCTGATGTACAGAGGGTAACTAGATCCAAAGGGAAGTCTTGCGCCTCCGTGCCTAACGAGCTCACGCTGCATGGATGCTCAAAAAAGAGAGCAGAAAAAAGACCATGTCAGGCCCCAGGCCGTTTTTTTTCCCATAGGGGGTTTCTTTTACGGTTGTGCTCTGAGGATGCTGAGAATGGCAAGAGAGGAGGGGAGGGTTGGAGATGGGGTTTGTGGCTGTAATCTCAGTTTTCACTGAAGCGCTGAACGTGCAATTATTTTAAGAACCAACCTCTTAGCATGTGCTCTCTCTCATTGACTAATGTTAGTTGTCCCCTAGCCTTGAACTGAATTCACAAATAGCTGGGACTCAAAACCATTCCAAGTTTCACCAGAATCCAGGGAAGAAAGAGTTAGGCTATGGAAGTATTGGAAGAAAGGAAAATATTTTCTGTATAGGAGAAAAAGTTTGTGCTGGGTTTTACGGTGAGCTCTATTAAGTGCCACATTTTAAAAGTTCGGGTTTTTTCAGATTCAATGGAACATTGCATTTTTCCAGATTCAAGGTGTTCCTGTGGCTCGGCTCCTTGCCTATGTGTTGTCTCCTGTTTGTTTGCCAGCCACACAGCAAGTGTTTTCTGAGTTCTTTATGCTGTTTAGATTCCAAGTGAGATGGCACACAAGAGCAGGATGTAATTAGTACGATGGTAGCATTCTTTATTAGAATTCCATACGTGCATAAAAAAATCACTGTGATTGATTATAACATAGTGCTTTATAGTTCTTTATTGCAACTTAAAACTTTATTCAAAAGACTCTTTTGGAAGGGAGAAAGATTACAACTACTGTCTATGGCATTATCTGGCAACACTTTATTACTAGTGGGTTATATACAATTCTTCATAGAAAGTTATTAAAGAATAAATTGCTCTTTAATAGGAAGTTATTAAACCACTCAAAATAGAAACTTAATGGGAGATTTTTGCAAATTAATATTTCAAATAAATATTTGAACTATATACTATATACATGCTACTGCACCTTTTTATTTTGGAGTCAACATTTTTGAAGTTTAGACTCTATTAAACCATTGAATTGCTTGTTTACTATCTCAGTGCCACGTGAAATAGCACAATCTTTCTCAAGTGCAATAATACATCAGCAGTAGTCAAAGCCCACATACGCTGATACAATCTCAGCAACAATTTTTTTGTGTCCATGCCGAAGTGGCAGGAGAACACATCTTCACGCTGCCTCCCAGCTCATTTGTCTTACACGAAATGTCACACCCGAATAGCAGCTGTTCACAGGTTTGGCCCTGTTAAGCTCCAGTGAAGTATGTTGCAGGGCAGGGACCACTGCTCTTACTGCCGCAGGGATGCTCCACTCTCTCTACCATTCCCCTTCAGCTTTGTAAGGCTTTGGAGAAGCCACCTGGCTCAACTTCATGGGCTCAGGAGCCGCTGGCAGCAGAGCCGCTGCTGAGTGGAATAGGGCGCAGTCCAACGACCTGTTCAATACCCAGCTTGATACAGGGCATTGCGGTCCACACAGAGCCACAGGCACTGCTAACACGCATACCCACAGGTGACCTAAGCAGGCAAACAACTGACAACAAATCAAAGCGAGAATCCAAAGGTGTCGTATTTGCAGATGCAAGAGATGGGGGCCAATATCCCCATGGCAGTTTAGATGCTAGCCCAATACTTCTTGAAGAAGCAGGTACTTCCCATGGTACTCCATTTTTAATGCGAATTGTTCATCTAGGAGCAGTCATCATAGATTAGATCACCAATGATATAATGTGAGTCGTTCTGCTGCAACCTTAGAGTGCCAAGAGACTCCTACATGCTCTTACAATACACGCCCAAAAGAGCACCCTTGATGTCGCAGCATGGCCCTACGGTAACACACGGACTCAGAGTCAAAGCTCCCAGATGGCAACAGCGATAGCATGGAGGGGTCAGGTACATCCCTGGACGTGGCAATAGGTGGAAGCGAGGTATCACCTCAGCCGGCTCCTTGGAAGAGCCTGCTCGTGCACTGTGACATGCCCAGTCTCCCTCTGGCCTGGAGGATGCAAGTCCTGAGTGCTTTCCAAAGCACGTGGGACTCATGAGCATCAGAACAGCCTGGTGAGTCAGCCCATGGGCATGGCTGCAGGTGCTCCACGGCCACCATCCAAGAACAAAACCGATGCCATTAGCAGGTATAGCAGTTTACCTTGCTGCTACACATTCTGTAACCCCTTGGGAAGAAATGCATTAAGAGTTATTATAGTGGAGGACTGGCGATGAACAAACATTTTACTTGGTTTCAAAAAGGACTCGCTGCACTAATTGCAGCTGAGAGTATTCCTGACAGCCACACAATTACCCAGTCTTTTCTCAGATTTTTTTTATGCTTTGGCCTCAGCTTTGGCCTCAGCTGCATCATATTTTAATGATCCAGAGTTTGAAAGAAACAAGAAATAACCTACCTTGATAGCAGAGAGAGTTACCTTTTTCTTAGCCCATGTGAAGTGGATGGGCAGGTAGTGTGTGCTTAAGCTCTACGCTAGTTTAGAATGAATAAATCTAAAATTTCTAGACTTGGTTACACCAAAAAATAGACCACAAACACTGCAGCACAGCAGAAAATACAAATATTTAGGGGGGAATTTTGTGCAAAGGGTATGGACACTTAGAAATGGACATTCCTCCCCCCCTCCAGTTTTACTTATGGAAACTGAGTCCATGAAACACGAAAATTTTATTCATGGCTGTGAGTCACACAAGGTGTCCAAAGTGAGTATGATGTGCTTGATACAGTTGAAGAACAACTTTTTTTTTTTTTTCATCAGAACTGCATTTCTAGAGACATCACAGGCAGCAGCTTCTAAGGCACGGTACATATTGACTGACTGATGAGTGAATACAAGGGATCCTGGAACAGCAACAGTCAACCACCTTACGTGGTACATGCACTTGCATTTCTGACCTGAGATCAAAAGCTAATGCAGTAGTGGATGAGTCGTGTGAACAACGTAGCTCAGATATGGTCTGATCAGGGGTGGGATTTTGGAAGCCACCCTTTGTCAGAGGTACTCCATCCAGCAGCGCAGAGAAGCCCAAGGCTGCTTTCTTATCAACAACATTGCTATACTAATATAAGCAACTTCATCAGATGTTGCTAAGTATGTTGAGCACTTAATGGCCAGATCATACAGCAAGTCAGAACATCCATTTTGAGGCATGAGTCTGATGCCCCCAAGATGAGTTATCCTGGAGACATGCTGTTTTCTGATGTTTGAACAAGAGCCAGGCTTACCTGTATTTGCTTTGATGTGTAGAGCTTTGATACCCACATCAACATGAAATCAAATTACAAGAAAAATTTAGAGATTCATATCAGCTTATTATGGCAGCTATTCATAAAAATCTGTGATAGAAAGGAGAGCATATGTGATGCTTATATGAATTCTTAGACGCACAAGCCAGGGGACAAAGGTCTGATGCGAAGTGGAGGTATGAATGACAAAAAAACCCAAGCACTACCATACTTGGAAGTAGGAATGATAGTAATCATGACACTTGTGAATCCCTGTTCCAGACCAGACTGCTGGTCTGGGAGTTGCCATCTCCTTTACTTGCCACCACAGACGACAACCTGAGTCTTTTAAACAAAGAGGCCAGAAACATCGGGTGGTTCCTGCCAGAGCATCACCAACATCGAGCGTGAGCCTGGGGCCTGTTCAGCCATGGCTGTTGGCTCCTTAGAGAAGGGCAAGATCTCTGGTACAGATTTACTTCCCGAGTATGGGCATGCTGAGGGAGCACCCAAGTCCAAACCCTTTGGTTTCTTCGTGATACTGAGAAGAGGCAAGAGTTACTGTCTGAAATTACCTGCAAAAAGCATTTGCCTGAATTTGAGTTTTCCAGCATCAGTAAGGATGATAGAGCCAAGAACTGCTGAACTGCAGGCTGCAAGCGAGCAGAAGAGCAGGTCGGTAATACCCCCTTCTCCCAGGAGGCAGGTGAAAAGAGCTAAAGAACAGTGTGAGAGGGAAGGGGAAAGCGGCATTGAAGAAAGGCAAAGGATGTTCACAGGCTGAACAGGGTGACACCAGAAGCCGCCGTATGAAAGTGAGCTAGTCCAGTGCAGCAGTGGTGTCTCTAGCACCAACCTGGATCTCTGGTTTTGGGTTGTTTTTTTTTTCCATGTTGAACAAAACCTCCCCAACAAATTCACCCATTGTTGCTCCTCCTGTTGTTACTTCAGTAAAAGTGGGTCTTGAGTGGAGGGACCACACTTGCTAGAGAGAGAGCCTGCTTGCTGCCATAAATACTTACTCTTGCATCAGGAAGGAAAGGACTTGCCCTGAATTCTTCCAAGCTAATTATCTGGAGAATGAACTCATACAAAAGCCAAGCTGTGCAAGAACAGGAATGTGCCAGTGATTTTTACTTTGCAGGGCCGAAGTGCTGGAGAGAAGGCTGCCCTGTGGAACGCAGTCCTGCCCTCCGTCAGCACCTGTAGAATCGACCACAGGGTCATTGAAGGGTTTTTCCATAACGGGATGGCAAGATTTGCCTTTTGCCGGCCACAGAGTTTGTACAAGAAAGACCTGCATGTCTGATTGGGAAGAAAAGAATATTTGTACCTCATATATTGGAGAAATTGTTCAAGAACAGTTAATCCTTGTGAAATTCTTGCTCTGAAATGCTGCCAAGAGCGGTGGCTATGGTGTTATCTGCCATGTCAATGCCAGTCTATGAGCAACAGCTTCTTGCCATATAACATGTAACTTGGGCACCTGACAAAAATGGTAGGAATTTTTTCTTCCAGAGGGACACAGCAGAGTCTGTTGTTAATGCGGCCTCTTCCCTGAGTGCGCTGGCCTTTCCTCCGTCGCAGGCATTTTCTTGGATATGCTGCATCACGGTGGAAATGCTGCTTTCGTGATGTCCTACAGGTGGAGCACATGGGGCACTTTTTTCAAGTACGCCTTACCTGGAAAACCATTTCACACTGTACGGACACATGCATACAGTGCGCCTCTAGTTTCTCTCGCTCCTCTTTTCCTTGATCGCAGTACGTATCCTAGATTCATGATCAATCAACTGCATTCTGCATTATTCAGAGCCAGGTTCTTCTCAGCCTTCTGCTGTCAGAGGGGCTGGGCTGGTAAACTCTGCACACACCTCAGTGACGATGCTTGTCATTTAACATAACCTTGTGCTTTCCTTCATGGGTCATTTTTCATGCTTTTAGCAGCCATAAGAAGTCTGAAAGCTAAATGATGTGAAGACTCGGGTATAGAGGGGAAGATTGTTTGATTTTCCTGCAAAATTGGAAAAAAAACCCCACCAGAAATGCCTTTTGATTTTCACGTATATAAGACACTGTTCATGTCACAGGCATGCCAGGCTCAGAAAGATAAAACGTGCTGTTTTCTTTTGAAACTGGTGCTCCCCATTTTTCTTCTCCCTAGCCACCCATACAGTCCTTACATATAAACTTCTTTTCAACAAAAGAATATTTTTAATTCATTAAACGTTTCCCTGCCCTTTCTATCTGATTGGAATAACCACCTATGCTCTTTGGCAGCCTTTCTGAAAATAAATGCTGTTCCCTGAATCGTAGTGCCCGTAAATGCCTTCTCTGACAGGAGCCCATCAGCCAGTGGGCAGACGCGACTTCTCTGAAAGCTGCTGCGGGACTTAACTCCTTACAGAGTCTTAAGGAGAAGGTACTACAGGTATTCCTCTCTAATTCTTTCTACTCTTAATGCACAATGGCACTCGAAATACTCGCACGTTATGCTGAGGCTGTTGCACAGCGTATTGGATGGGTTGTCCGTAGTTCCTATTTTTAGGGCCCATTTTAGGGCACTGTCCTGTTTGCCTGGGGCTCTGTGACCCGCTCTGCTCCTCTCCTGGTCCGGGGGGGCTTTGACTCCCAGGAGCAGGACCCAGCGCAGGGCACAGGGAGGGCAGCCCCCACCCCGCTCTCAGCTCCTCCTGCACGTGGGTGTCACTGAACCACCCGGAACCGTGCGCCTGGCACCCAGGGAAAGCCTGGGTCCGCATGGCACCGGGGCTTCGCCTCAGAGGCCGTCGCCAGCAGGGCCTGAACAGCCAAATGGGTAAGGAAAAGCTGCCTCTTACTCTTTCCTGGGAAGCTGCGTACTAGCTCCAGCCTCCATTCCGCCCCAGATAAGGCTCTAGGTCAGACGTTGATCTGGCAAAATGAGAGATGGGTGTCTTTTACTGTGGATGAATAAAGTGTAAGAAACCCTTGGGTCGTCAGAGGGAAGCAAGGAGGCTGCTTTTATATGGCTGCGAGGCCAAAGAGAGACAGGAAAATCAGGACAGGTCTCTGGACCATACCATAGTTCTGCAAGAGCGGTTTTGGGGGAAATCTGGTCTTATTCAGATGTTCTTAATTTTATTTCAGAAATAATAAAATTGTGGTTACACAGAAATGTCATGGCAGGTAAGCTTTTTCTTTAATTTTTGAATTATATTAGAATATTAATGTTACCATTTCATTTTCATTAGTAAAAGCTTCAATTATTCATGTATGCATTTGGTTTAAAACTAACCATCTAAGACTTTTTTCCCAACCTTCAGAAAGTTAGCTTTTCATTCCAGTCTGTCAGGTTTTTCACTAGAATTAAAAAATATCCATTCTTCTCCAGTGTCATAAGGTAAAGTTTGGCAAAGCAAAATCATGATGATTGATAAAATACTATTCCATTGCTTTGATTAAACCTGTTCGGTTTTATCTACTTAGTCTGTGGAGGTTTGTTTTTCTTCCTGTGGTGTAATTGTTGCTTTTGGTACAGGAACACAAATATTCCAGACTTGCAGCTATCAGCTGCAGCTTTCAGAAGCTCCTGTCTGACACCTAATTGATGCATTGCTTCATTAGTAGCACTAGCAGAGCAGCACAGTCTTCCTTACCCCTGTGGAATGATTCCTTTTGGAGTGGGTAACTAGAATAAAATAGGGAAGAGCCGTTCCCAGTAAAAGCGAGGACTGGTTGATCTGGATGGGATTGTCACAGGGCATGACAGTTCTGAACTGTTAAATCCTGGCCAGCCGGAGGTGGGTTTGGATGCCCTGGCTCTCCAGCGTGCCCCTTCAAACATCTGAACGCTGTCGCATGTTTTGAGCAGAACAGAAAACAAAAAGGCACAGCGTTCTTTAATGGAAGCTGAAAGTTGCTGAAAGCAGTAATAGGTTTGGTGTGCAAGCTTGAATAATAGTTTGAACATGTGAATTAAGGTCCAGAAATTTACTGTGCTGCCCTCAGGGGCATGTCTTTGCAGTAGCTCTGTGTAGAGATAAGCAAGGTACCACGAGAATGAATTTGTGCTTTTTGTAGGTAAGGTAATTTGGGCTAATTAGGGCAGGCTCAGCACCACCCTGGTGCAGAACAGAGAGCTGTACAGAAATTCAAAGGATCTAAGCTGTCAGCTCCGGCGAGTTCCTCATCCAAAAGACCTCACTTGCAATCACCCATGGAAAAAAGCTACTTGCACAGGCAAGCCATCCTGAAAGCATCCAGATCCACGAAAAAATATTGCAGTTCTGAAGAAGGCGAGATGCTTAGAGCTTCTTGCCAAAACTCCCTAGTGATGCTTGCAGGGTACGTAGGCTGCTGACAAGCCCCATGGTAGGAGAACGGCTCCCCAGTGGACAAGCCAGAGCCTTGCGAACCCTGGGATGGCTGTCTCGCCTCGACGGAGGCAGAGGGAAACTGAGTTCACTTCCATCTGTCCTGCCCAGCACCCAAGCCCAGCAGTGCTTGGCCACGCTTCCAGCAGCGCCTGAAAGATGAAAGGCTAAGATCTGCCCTGGGTTACGACACTCTCCTCCAACCCAGCCCAGCACAGACATCAGTAACGGCCCCTGGGGCTGCCTGAATCATCGCTGCAGCACCAGTATCTGACACTTTGCTTTGCAAAGCATTCGCTGTTTAAAGCCTGTCTCTGCTCCAGTTCCCACTTTGTTGAAGTGACGAAACCCTGCACAACATCAGCCTGACGCGGCTCCGTTCTCCTGGAGAGGATTCGTTTGCCGTATTAACACAGTTGCCAGGTATGTGGAAGGGTAAGGGCTAGGGCTGTGCTCACATGCTCCGAAAGCAGTTGAGAAACTTGAAAACACAGCACAATCTGATGTAAACAAACAAGTTCTGCATATTCTCCTTTCCCAAATATTCAGAAGTCTTAAAAGAATTGGGCGTGTAATTGAAAGTAGCCAAAGGCAGCTTTATCCTGTGCTACCAGCACTTACGCAGCCGATCACCCAAAGTTTCACTTGGCAGGTTGACAGGGTTATGCATTTTCACATGGGTGAACAGTTCTCTAACAAAGCATTGCAGCCCAAACAACACAAAAAACCACATTGTCTTGTTCCACTGATTCGTATTTCAACAGGCTGGAAGAGAAATTTTCATTCTCTCTTTGCCCCAGCCTCATCGTCAAGCCTATTGCCTGATGTAACAGCGTCCCAGCACCAGAAGCCTCTTTTCTTTTACCTCTTGAATCTCGCTTACATTTTCTTTAAGAGGCAATAAGAATGATCTCTCCCGTAAAGTCCCTTGTGCTCCTTTCCTTGTTCTCAGTAAGCACTTTTGAAGATGTCATTCTTGATGTCATGGGGTCCCACTGTCAGGAGGGGATCTAGAACCAGCAGCTGGTTGAAGTTTGGAAAGCAATTAATCAGAAAATCTGGCACTTGAAGGGGATGGAATGGTTCTGAGAAACAAGGAGCATTTCCCTGTAAACCAAAGCGCTCTCAGAGCTACTGCTCCAGGGAACGGTGCTGGCGCTGGTGCCAGAATACCAGGTCGGCTTCCCTGCATGCTAAGACCTGCACCCTTATGGGCCAGAGAAGAAAATCATTCCATGAAAGGAAGACTCAGTAGGCAACACATTACTAAACAAACCAGTGAAGAAGGGGGTAAGATGAGCCTCTCGCAGTTCTGCATTGAGGAAACAGAGAAACTTGTCCCTTCTACCACAGAAATTCAATAGCTCTCTCAAAACCAGTGAATTTCCCACCTTTTGAGAAAAACCCTTGCTTCTGATTACTTCATTCCAGGCTAAAAATAATATTATTTTTTTTTACTGAAATATGACGAGATAAAGAGAAAACCCCATAGTATGGGCAGATACTACACAATACTAAAATCTGACACTTGTTTCCACCAGTATCATCATTTTCATTCGTGTATCTGCTATTTCTTTCCTACTCTGCATAACTTAGAAATACATGAAAGTAGAAGAGTGGGTGAATGTCCTGAGAGCTCCATCCTAGAGAACCCATGTGAGGTGCCGAGCTCAGACAGAAAGAGTAATTCTCCTGACTAAATTCATAATGAGCAATCATTTAAAAAAAAAGAGAGAAAAAAGAAAAAGGCTCTTCACACAGTTGATTTCTGTTATTGGG
>JANZLQ010000055.1:20358305-20377590 GCA_026212715.1 Elanus axillaris | reverse complement strand
CCCCCCCCCCCCCCCCGCCCCCCCCCCCCCCCCCCCCCCCGACGGCATGGGAAGCAGTACCCAGGTGCAGGCCTTTAGCCCTTTGCACCGGCATTTTTACCTCTAGCCATTTCCCTGGTTGCTTCTTTTGTTTGCTACAGCTGTGGCATATAAATCAGTCTTCATTCTGTCTCACTGACACCAAAGAGAAACAGAGCACAAACAATGCGGAACACCAAGCCCCAAATGTATTAATCATTTTTTTTTTCTTTTTTTGCTGATCCCTTTCACCTATCTTTTTTTGGGAGATTCAGAAATGGCTATGGGCAACTCAGTAATTCTTCCTTCATAAATATTAGATGCACGCAGAGCATGAATATTTGAGTAGCTAACTCTGACTTAGGTGAAACCAATTGCTAATGGCAATTCATTTTTCCTTAGTGACATTCCACCAATAACAAAGCATGAGAGGGACAGGATGATGCAATTTGGAGTTGGGCAGCAAAAGGAAAAGAAGGTGCTGACTGGGAACAAAGATGCTTTATAGATCAGGCCTCCAGGTCAAACTCAGGGCTACGTATCCTCCCTTACCTTGGAGAGAACTTTAGTAGAGAGATCTGTGCGCAGCAGTTATGTGCATATCCTTAGGAACTAAATATTGGAGAAAAGTTTTAAACAAGACCGATTTTTTATTGTGTCACTGAGCTACTGCCTCTTGACGTATTGTGCCCCGTGCGATGTTCTACGCGTGGTGCGCAGACTTCAGCGGGAAAGACCGGGCGGTCTCTAACATCCTCCGCCTGGGGTGCACCACATCCCCGCTGGTAAAACTGTGGCTTGCTGTGGGAACGGATTCATTCCTTCAGCCCAGCCACCGTTCCCTGGTGCATTCCCTTTCTCTCCTCATTGACTCTTGCAGCCCAGTGCTTATAGCACAAGTCAGATTAAGCAGAGGTTCCGGGGGAAAACGCTGTCATTTTGGTCCTTAATGGGCTGTTTTTCAAGCCAGATGAACTCACCCTGCTGCTGCACAAGGTCTGCGAAGGACATGCTGAAATGGTGTGACCAGCAGCAGGGGGTGGAAACGGGGCTGCCCCTTTTGGTGATAGCAGGTTAGCTGTAAAATTGTATGTTTTGATTTTTAATAAAAGATAGGAATTGTGACTTTATGCCTGAAGCACAGAAAAAAACCGTAGCGGCTCTGGACCTGGGGAATGGCAATGAGTAATCAGATGTGACCGGATGAAACCTCAGCTGAAGTTCATGTTCATGTTTACATGGCCCAAGAGACTCCAGCGTGTATCTATCATTTTATATTGGTCTCAAATTTGCCATTACTAGGTGGATACTTTACAATCCATTGGTAATACTTACACCCATTTGTCTATCTTAGCATGCAGGCCCCCCCTTGCATGCATTTTGCCTCAGGAAAGACCCTGTTAGGTCTCTCTGGAATCACCACAGCCGCCACACGCCATTTTGCCAGGGCTTCTGCCACGGTGGCGGCTCGGGCAGGGCAGACCCTCCGGGCTCGCGGCGGGGCCCGGAGCTCTCCGTGCCAGCCTCTGCCCTGCAGACGGTGCCGGGCAAGCGCCCGGGCTGGCCTGCCCGCCCTCGGCACGCCTCCGCTGCCCTCAGCCCTGACCTGGCCGGACCGGCCGAGCCGCCATCCCAGCTCCGGCGCTGGGCCTCGCGTCTCGCTCCAGACAGATCCGCTGCGGTTCAGTTGCTGGAATTACCACGAGCAGCTTCAGCGGGAGCCTGTGCAGCAGCACGTGGCGAGAGGACCATTTCCAAGCCCTGCAGATACAACATGTGCCTCGTCGGACAACGGAGACGACTCTCCGGGGCTGCTGGCCGTGCCTCTGCCGCCCGTCCCGGCGAGCCCCCGGCCGCAGAGGCCTGCTGACCGCGTGGGGCGGCCTGGGGTGCTCGGGGGCCCACAGGGACCTACGTGGTCCTTGGACGGGGCTGTAGTGCTGGCTTGGTCCCTGTGTGCTGCCTGCGCAGAGCGGGAACAACCGCCAGCACCGAGGATACTAGCCCTCTGTTTTCCCGCAGGAGCCCTCCGTGGCAGGGACCAGCAGAGCAGCATAGTTCCTCTGGCAAGGCAGGCTGTTTGGGTTGGCTCCCTGTCCCCCGGCACAGCCAGCCGCAGGAGCAGGCCCGGAGCGGGAGAGGCCCGGAGCGCCAGGCAGCTGCAAGAGGGACGGTCGGGCTTTCTCCTTCCCCTGCAGCTCTGCGCCTCTCGTCTCGTGCTGCTTCTCCAAGTCAGCAATGCCACTGGCTTTTCACTTAAGGATTAATGGTATAGGTTAAGATAATAAAATAATAATCGCATGGCCGCTTCTCTGTCACTTAAGCAGAGAAAAAGTGGTTAAAAGCCTTGGCCCAGCTTATCTGGCTGCCTGGTTCTGGAGTTGGTTCACGTTCCACACCTGCATTGGGTCTGCTTTGCTTCCCTTTAAAGAATCTCTCTCAGAAAGTGTTCTTTGCTCACAGCGTCTGTGGAAAACCTAGCAGGTTTTGGTCAGAAATTTTCCATTTGAGACATTTTATCTCTATTAAAAAAAAAAATAATCAAATTTTTCTCTGGAAAACAAAGCATATGCTTTCTGTAGGTGAAAACACTCTTTTAGCTGGAAATCATAATTCTCAGCTTAAAAGTAGTTTTAATGGCAACCTTTCAAGGGAGCCTATTAACAGTGTCTAACTTGCTTTCTAATGAAACCTGACCGATAGAACCAGACCACGTGTCACGGGGTGAGGATTCCATCTCTGGCTGTCGCCCGTGGGGGCTGCTCAGGGCATGGGAGCCGCGGGTGTGCCAAGTCAGCCTTTCCTTGTCGGACCGCTGAGTCCTGGCAAACAGCAGGATCGCTGGAGGCAGCACCCAGAGCGCTGCTGTTAACAGCAGCACATAGCCCTTACCTTATCTGAGCCTTGGCCATCGCCACAGCAGACGGTGGCAATGGGAACTGATACCTCCCCTGAAGCAATTCACGTACCATCCGGAACACTGCTCATCCTCCAACCTCAGCTAGGTAATGGACGAAGCAGAGGGCCAGTGAGTTGCTGTGTTTGTGGTGCAAGCTGCTTGCTGTAATGAACAGAAGTTTCGTCTATAGCTGTGCCTGTGGCCAGTGGCAAAGGAGTGGTGCACCCAGGCTTGTCATGACCCCAGGTATGCCCGAAATGCTACTGGGCTTATTGCAGATGAGTAGTCATAGGCATGTGCTTCGGAGTAAGCCTTCCTGGCGCTGCCAGGAACAAGAAGTGCCTGCCCCACGCACATCTTGGTCCTGACAGAGCTCTGTCTGTGTGGCTGGTCTGGTTGCACCCTCTTTAATTCCTACAGACTTTTCCTGTCCTAAACTAGTCCATGCACAAATGGCTGAGGGCTGTGATGATGTGTAAGACTGTCCCCATCCCTGCAGAGGCCAAAGAACAATGTGAAAGGACGTCCTGCCATTGCCCTTGCTGTGTCTCCCCTTGGAAGAAAGAAGGGCACCCACTGAGCAGCCTGGGCTACTGTTCCACTCCACTGAAAACATTAATGCAGTGCTCAGCTGTCACAGTCCCCCGGTTTTCCTGCCTGAGAGAACAGTGGTGCCATCCCCCGGATACAGAGAAGACGCTTTCAGTCTGCAAAAGCAAAGAAAGAACTGCACACTGAAAGAAAATCCTGCTTTGTTTACAGGTTGCTTTTATTTACAAATATACTGAAGTGTAATCTCTCTCTTTTTTTTTCTTTTTCTGTTTTTGTTTAGAGTGTGTGTGTGTGCGCGCGCGCGCACGCACGCACTCGTGCACATGGGAAGGAGCATAATGTATGAGAAAGTCATGTATCTTAGCTGCCAGGCAATGGTGGCAGAAAAAAATATGCAGTGAAATGAAATTTAAAAACGCTAATAAATAATTTAACAATGACAAGTAATTAAATTAAAAAAAAAAATCCGATCTACATACATTATGGTGGTTTGTTACCAACACAGAGGAAAAGGAGTAGAGAATCTACGGTGAAAGGCAGCTGGTTAAGTACGAGAGAGCATAGTCATATTTTTTTACAAGTTAAACAAATTGTAACAGACAGCTACAAAATACTACATTTCGATAACATAAATACAGAATATATAAATATACAAGTAATACAGCCATACACAGCTAAAAAATAGGGCGTTCACTTAAAAACAGAGTTCCCAATGCAAAGTATCTGGCAGCCCCTTCACAGTCACTGCTGAGCAGACACAGGCTGTGCGGAACCGAAGGGACCCAGGCTGCATCCTTGAGGCGGGCGAACGGTTCTCAGTTTATTCCGACAGGCCTCAAATGAACAAGACCATGTTTACATCCCACCAAAGCCAAAGGACCTCAGGCACCTGCCAAGAGGTAGGCACGTGCGCGAGGACGCCCTGACCGGCGAGAATGGATGCCTGAAGCCCTGGCCACGCTGCTGTGGGTGCAGTGGCCAACTGTCCCCCGCCACTGGGGCCAGGAGGGTGGGCGGGAGACGGACCTGCACACACAGGGAGCACCTGCATGACGTGGTATAGGCATGGGATTGTGTAAAGCACTATCCTGAGCACTTGAGACTTTGGGTACTGAGACTCCAGCTCCCATGGCTTTGACGCGCTTCAGTAGCCTCTCTGTCCTTTCGCTGTTGTGACCAAGCTCCAGGCTTGTAAGGACCCTTCCCTTCCTCCTGGATTCTGCTGTTAATTTCTAGTGACTTTTGGGGACAACCAGAATTATTATGACACGGTTCAAAGAGGTGCTCTCGCAAACCCCAGCTTGCAGCGTCCCTAGCAGCATCACAGAGCTGGGTTCCCTGGGGCGGTGGCTTGGGACACACTTCTGATCCTTAAAGAAACTGGAAGGGAGTCCTGAGCACAGTAGGAAGAGGTAAGTGGGTTCACATCATCCCTAGAGGTTTGCCGGCATGAAGGACCTTCCCCATGCAGTGACAGCACAGCGAGGTGGCCGAGTTGCTGCTGACAGAGTAGCAATGACCCCTTCAAAGGACCCGGTAATACTGATCCGACTTGTGCGGGGTGGGTCTGAAAAATCCACTCAGCAGCCATCGAGAGACTAACGTGAGTCGCATCTCGGGCATGGTTAGCAGCAACTGAGCCAAGTGAGCTGGATTTTTTTGATGACAGAGTTTAAAGAAGGAAAGGAGATCAAAATGCCTAGGATGGTGTTTCAATCTTCATGACTGCAACCACCATACTTGACTTCTATCAATGTAATTGTCTTCCACGTTGTGACTGTGAAACACATTTACCACCAGCCTCGAACCGCTTGTGATACAGGGTTTAATCCATAGTGCGGTGGTGAATGGGGGGCTGAGAACAGCCGCGCCTGGCAGGGATCGTCCCCGCAACAGCCAGCCACGCAGCGGAAATGTGCTGCTGCCCAGCCGAGAGCCCGGCAGCAGGATCAAGGACCGCACCGAATGCTGGAAATCTCCATGTGCCACCGTTACAGATCTGCTAACTGCACAATAAAGACCTCTGAGGAAGCCACTACCTGGCACATTCATCCTGATCTCACAGTCATCTTTTTTAAACATTATTGAGCAAACACTGAAACCTAATCAATCATCTTTTACTTAATTGCATCTTGTCACCACTTTAGCTTAACATGTAATCCTTGCTTAGCCAAAACAAGAAGATTGAAACACCGTGAGGGGCTCACTTGATGCATTTATATTAGAGAGGGGTTAATTTCCTAGGGAAAATGATCACTGTAAGGTGCATGTAATAAACTGCTGTCATGACCTCTAGCCTTCAAGCTCCCATATGTGCAATCATTGTTTGTGGTTTCCGTGGAAGTGCCAGATGCTAAGAATTTTTGGCAAGAGTTTATCAATTTGACTCGGTGTAAGATATTACTGTGATATGGCCCATTAAGCATTTTGCTTTCACCTGATTGGTGACATTCCCTTGACAACAGAAGAGTAAAGCAGAAATCAAAAAGGTCAGAGGTTGCTATATAATCTTTTACTGCAGGTCCCAGGTTAAAACCACAATGATCACACTCCAGTAGGGTAATTCATTCCACAAAAAAAAAAAAAAAGTGACACTTATTTTGCTTTAATGAACTTTGGCCTTTGCCAGATATAACGGGTCCACTGGAAATCATTGGCTATGCATTCCTTCCATTGACCAGCAGCAACCCACAGTGGCATGGGAAACGTTACACATGCCAGAGGGCTTGACTGTGTTGTGCACGTGGCACTAGAGATGGTAGAATATGGGGGAACAAACAGCTAAGGCATCATCATACGACACACCGAGGGAAGAGGAGATGGTATGTACAAGCAATGAAAAGAAAAAAAAAAAAAGGTGGCAAACAGTCACCCAAAGAATCAGCAAAAGATTATGGTTACTTCAGCTATAAATGGAATATCTGATTCTTTCCTTGGAAATGGATTGTTTTTTCAACATCCAGCCCAGCAGCAGAGGTAGAGTTGGGACAAGGCAGTTCTCCAAACTGTAGGTCACATTACAGTTCTCAAATAAGTCCCTGTAAACACTAAAAATGCCATTTTGATCCTGCCCGTAATGAGGGATGAAGCAAGGTTGTGCCTATGTGTAGAGTCTGTAAACCCAGTATGCCTGAGGTGGTGAAGATGCTTTTTTGTGACTCTAAAGTAGCACAGCAGAAGGGTGGGGAGGCAAACTTGATGAATCCATCGAGATCGGTGGTGACAAATGTTTCTAATGTGCCACATGAAATCTGCTTGCTCTCTGCCCTGCAAGCAGTGAGGATCACCTGAGTTCTTTATAGATGTTTGCTATCATGCAGAGAGAAAGGAAACTGTTATTTAGTTTGATACACAAGGACAGGGAAAAATAACTGAAGGGGATGGGTGAGAAAAGAAAATTCTTCCAATTTCAGAACATATGCAGGGCCTCGCAACCTTCGACTGAAAATCCACGTCCCTGTCAGAAAGGGACGCACCCCCCTCCCTGGGCATTGCAGCCTGCAGTTCCACGGCGGAGGGAGGAGGTGGGAACCTGCAGGGAGGGGAGCATCACCCCGGCATCCTCGCCGAGACATCGGTCCCTCGGCTCCCGAAGGGCTAAGCCCGCGGCAGACGGCAGGTCTGCCAACGTGCAGCGGCGGGCAGCGCTCGCCCTGGGTCTGCGCTTTGCTCTCCTGCACTGCACAGGTAGTCTTCTCCCCCGCCGCCTTCCTCGCCTCCACAGAGTGAAAATGCACACACTTATCTTGCAAATAAAACTTTGCTTTCTCAAGAAACCGCTAAAACGCTCGGTCCGCATTTCCACGCTGGGGGGGGTGGTGGTGGTGTGATCTTATTTTTTCCCTTGGACCTATCATCTGATCCGCACCATCCGCTCCTCTGGGACGCAAGGAAGACCTTTCTCCGTCAGTGACGGGGTGGGCAGCCGCCTGCGGGGCTCCGCAGCAGGACTCCCCTCTGGAAGGCCGTGGTGCCCCCGGCACTCGGCAGGGCTGCTCTCTCCCCGGGCGCTGAGGCTGCGGGGGCCCCGCTTTGGCCTGACCCCCCGCCGCGGCGGGGGTCCCGGAGTCCAGCACTCCTGCAGAAGGTGCCGAGCCCCACGGGAGACTCTGCGGCGCTGGCCTGGTACCAGTCCTCAGCCTGCAGGAGTCGGATTAACCAATGCTTTGGACTTTTTTCGGCTATTATGGTCAATAAATTAAAGGTATTTATTTAAGAAAGTGCCTATCCTGCCAATCTTTCCCCATGAGCTCTATTTTGAACACACCCTATAATTACTGATATTACCCTGGCAAATTTTCCCCATGAATTTTTCTCCACTAAGAGCCATGACCGTACTTGTCTGCCTCTCCACATTACAATTATCGCCAGGCAATATTTATAACTATACTATTATTATTTATGATATTTTATGCCCTACAAAAACCTATATGACATATGCTCAAACTTCAGCATCTGAGACATTCAGACTTCAGCTGGGACATTCCCTTCAGTTTGTGCACTTGTTCTTCTTACATTTGCACTAATAGGTTAGTTGGAGTATTTATTGTAAATACAGGAGTCCTGTCAGCATGAAACCTGCAGGACTTGGATTAGACTCCAGCTCAACGTACCTAAACCTCCCGTTGCCATCTCTTTCGTTCTTTTTTTTCCCTAGTTGGTGCACATTTCAGGACTTCTGATGGCTCAGGCTAGAACTGTATATCGTAGATTCTTGCCGAGGCGAGATAATTAACTAAAGGAGTGCTTAATTATCCCAGATGGACAATGGAGCGCAGCACATTTATGCCTCATGCAAAACATAAATAAACAGAACAGAATGAACAACACATGTTTGCCAATCACGGTCTAGACTTGAAATTTGGCACTGCAATACTTACAGACAAATGTAAATGTTTTATTCTCACACTTCAAAAAAAATTAAATAAAACTCTGTCTTGTAAGCGCACTTTTAGTTTTAATTATTTAAGATCAATACTAACCTAAATGCCTCTGTCCCTAACATGCATCCCCTCTCCAGGGTCACAGACCTTTCTTATTATGAAATCACTGGCTTTCTCCACAAATATTACTGGTAACCAGTTTCCTCAGTATCATATGCATAAGGGCTATAAACTAATGAGCAGATCTAGATTATGTAGAAAAAGTGTAGAAAGGAAACAATGTTGAACGTCACATTTACATTAACTTCTCACAGTTCAAATGGCAATTTATCCACAACATAGTATGAATCATGCAGTAAGAAAAGGGAGGAATCTCCAGTTTCTTTGATTTATTTGTCATATGGTCAACTGATGTCAGTATCAGTGGCTTTAAAAAAAAAAAGTTTAAACATCCAAAAGAAAGGAAGAGAGAAAGGAGGAAAAGGTCTAGCTTTCCACAAAATCCATTTCCTTTACAACGATGAGCTCAAACCAAACCAAACCAAAGGCTGCTGACGAGCCGGGTCTTCTGTTCCTTCCGTGCTTGTCTCGTGGTCTGGTGCAAGCTGGGAATCAAGGGTATGGGACTGGTGGGTGCATTTTGTTTATATATATATATATGTGTATGTATGTAGGTAGGTATTAATATATATATACATACATACACATATATGCACACAGATACAGTCTTCCTAAAAATGCTCTTTGCAGTCCAGAGGCAGCAGGAGTCACTGTGAAGGAAGAGCTGGGCAACATATGGCTGTAGAGTCTGCACTGGAAAAAGTCACTGGCTAAATATACGCCGGCTGTTTGTTTTCTTTTATTTTCATGAGGCGAAATACGAGCTCTGCATAGAGTACAGCCTGTCAATGGGGTTTCCTACTCTAGCCTGCATGGAGTTAACTTCGGAAGAGGCAAGAAAACAGTCGCTCAAGCTAGTTAAAGAGGTATCACTGTCGATATCATGAAAAATGGAGTCGTTTCCTGCAAATGAAACGTATATGTTAAGCTGGATTCTGTGCAGCTGGAGGAGGACACAGTACACACGGATGCTCATATGTTGCACACCGCAGCAAAAGGGAATGCTCCTAGTATATTTTTTTTTTACACGTTAATGTCATTTCGCTCTAAGGGTCTGACCTACAAAGAGGAAGGCTAGCAACCAACTGACAGAGTTCAGCTGGCAGCAGTGCCACTCAAATCTGCCAGGTTTTAATTTATCCTTCAGTCAGCAGCACAAAAGAGAGCCTTGGCTGACGATGGGAGCAAACGGAGCTGGGGAGGAGCAGGTCCCCAGCTCTCCGTCAGCTGTGATCCGGCATTTGAGGGGGCACCGGGGCCGCTGAGGAAGGTGGGACCAGACACTGAGCACCCGCGACAGGGAAAAGTGGTCTGAGAGCCGTAACCACTAATGGTCTTCATTTACACACAAAGTAAAAGACAGATCTACGAATGAGACGGGAGACCCAGGACCCAGCTTCCCTGGCCTCAAGTTGTAAACCTGCTTTCACTTCAGAAAATTCCACTCTTTTTAGCCTGGTGTGGAACGGCACCTTTTATTTCCCTTAGCAACCAGGATTTCAGCTTACTTCAACTCCTAAGGTACCAGAAAGAGCTCTAGCTCAAGTCCTGTGAGCACTAAGAAAGTGTTAGTCCGGCTCTTTTTCCTCACGCGCTCATCTGAAACGGCTTTGTGCTATCTCCTGCGCTTGTTTTGGAGCACGAACCTGCCTCTCAAGGCGTTTTGCTTAGAAAGCCAAGCAAGTTGTTAGCAACAAAATCGCAAGCCACCTAATGCTCACTGGCACTTCAGGTGTCCTCAGCTCCTTACAGGATTTACCAAAATGCCTGGTGTGTCCCACGGACTTGTCTCAGTGGGAAAAGTAACAACACAGACCCAAAGCAAATCTCCTGTTGGCCTGTGCATGCCGTGCTCATGAAAGCGATATGCAGGTGGACCTCTACAGTGAAGTGCTCCTGGTCAGCAGAAACGAGTCTGACGTAACAGGCCCTTGTGGGCTCCAGCAAGGCCAATAATCACAGTCTGAGAAGTCCTCTTAAATTTTATTTAAATGCCACACTGCAATTGTCCAGAATCAATTATTAGGCATTTAATGCTTGCGATGTGTTTGGTGTACCTATCCACTTGGTGGTGTGTGGTCAGGAAATCATGAAAGCAAACCATCACCTTGATTTTGGGCAGAGAATAAAATTACGCAGGAGAATTGTCCTGTGGTGACACATCTCTTAGTAGCTCAAGAACTGTTCTTTAACAAATCCATGCATCCAATCTGAGGGATCTTACAGGGGTGGTTATTCATTTTGGAATTAACAGGTTACTTCTCTTTATGGAAGGCACTTTTTTCCCAAAGCTTCTAAGAAAAAGGAAAAACTTGTGAGGGAGCTACAATTTGGTACTATTTATTTTTCAGTGTCTTGGATAGCGGTTTAAAAAAGTGGAGCTGGAGAGGTGATGTTGCTTGGTTTATCATTTATCAGAATTATACTGTGAAATATTTCTGAAGAGTGTCGAGAGCCTGGGATGAGCTCTCTTCTACCCCCTTACGTGTACATGAAAATACACAGACAAAACTGACTGGTACAAATTCCCTGGTACAAATCTCAGAAAAAAAAAAAAAAAAACCCCAAAACATTATAAAAGCAAGTAACTCTACTAAACCTGTGGTGTGTGAACCAGCATACGAACCCTGCTATTTCTGATGTGGCAGAATGATGCACGCCTTACCATAAGGGTTCATGTGGTCGCCTGGCATTTGTGGAGGGGTAAGACCCTGCTGAAATGGGTCTGTGCCATAACTGCTTTGATCCATTGCTACAATCTGCTGCTGTGGTGGTGCAAGTGGCGTGTAAGATGTCATCATCCCTTCCATTCGGTTGGACATTACTTCTGCAAAGCAAACAGGAGGGCACGGTCACTGCTTCGGAACAAAGAGGCAGCAGACAGTAGCATCAGTGGCAATACCGAACCCCGAGTACAGACTGAAATCAGCTAGGTGTGTCCTGTCATTCAGAGGAGCCTTCCAAATTTTGCCTGAGTACAACCCTGAACAGTAACTTGAACAACTTGTAGTTTCTGACTATACCATTTCTGGAGCTCCTGGGTGCTGGGCCGTATCTTCCCAAAGCCTGTCCTGTACGTGACATTGCCCTATTATTCTCTAACTTCTGCTGGTACCAGTTTTTCTGGCTCTGCGTAAAGAGGAGGATTTGAGGCTGCAAGGCCTTGGGAGCTGGAGAACCTCAAGAGCATCCACACTGCCCTCAGGTGCAGCCAGCTGCCAGGGCACAGGAGGGGTCCCTGTGCCTTGGCTGCGGCAGCGACGCCAACACCCTTCCAAGGAGCCTGCAGATGCCCAGCTGAGCATGGTCCCCCTTCCTTCAGCAGAAAACAAACTAGAGGATCTACCTGGAGCGAGCCTCCTGGAGATTTCCTCCAGTGAAAGCTCCTCTGTAACCGCACATTTCTTCTACAAAGGAGGCAACTGCTTCTGTGCAAGCACCTCCAGGGTCTGGCCCCATGGGAGAGCTCTGGGATAACCTGGGGTGGGCACTCAGACGCAGCACCTCTGTGTGCTTCCACTGACGATGGCGCACATATTACCCGCAGACTTGTGCGTGCCCTGTACGGCTGTACTTCAGACATCATGTGGGAATGGCACTTCAAGAAACCTTGCAGATTCCTTTCCCCTTGCTTTGCCTTCATCACAGATGTCCTACCTTGCCCTAGTCGCTGCGAGTTTTGTTGCTCCTGCTGCTGCTGATGCCTTCGTGCTAGTTTTTTCATCTGAATAAAAGAGGAAGAACAGAACAATCTCACGGCTCTGAATGCAACAATCTTGTTTCCTCACAAAACTCTCTGCAAACATCAAATCAATTAATACAGAACATTTATATGCATGCACACACCACTGTGGGTTCAGTTTCATTTCTAAGCTTAAACATTTCAGTTTCCAGTTCATATTTGCATGCCAAAAATTTACTCCCAACCTCATGTTGTTTCGAGCACACAAACTTGCATGTCTGTGTTTGAAAGTTGCCTTTCTTGTATGGATGTAGACAGCAGCGCATGCAAAATACATACAGTTCGGTCCCTGGGGATCTCTGGTATGTACTCTATCTGGGGGGAGGGGGAATTCTGTGTTGGAGGACAATTTGTGTTTTACTTTTGAGAACCTGACCAACAACCTACCTTTGCTCTTTGGTTTTGAAACCAGACCTGGACAACTCGCACACTGAGTCCTGTTTCAGCTGCTAGTGTTTCTCTGACCTACAGGAGGAAATGTTTAATGATGTAATTTTTTTTATAATTTAAAAAAAAAAAACCTAATCAGTTATGTTAGGCGGAATATGCCTGTACTTAGATTAAAAACTGCATGTACAGAACTGCTTTTTTAAATTCCTCATATTTTTGCATAGTTTGTTCAAGTTCTGCCCTTCATGTTGCTACCAGTTTCATAAGTACTGAACAAATAGTCTGAGCTGTGTAAAATCACACTAAGTCATTTCATGACTTTTATTTTACCCATAAAACAGTTCTGTGCAAAAAGATACAAATTTGTCTGTGGGCAATTTTCATATTCCTGAGGTACGATTTCATACTTTAAAATGGCAAAAAGGCACACTGCATGTTCCCAAAAGACATACTTTGCGCATCAGCAGGAGAATGTAACTTTTTGCAAAAATGACAGCTTTCGGGTTGCAACTCCATTTTTTTCCAGTCAAACTTAGCATGAAACAGTTACCTGGGTTGCTTTTCGCAAAGATTTGATTTTCACCAGCTTCATCAGTGAAGCAGTATGTTATACCTTTCCCTAGGTGGCTATAAACAAGATCAACAGCAAGGTTAAGTTTCATAAAAAAGCAAGACTGGAAGGACAAGTAGTGGGACCAAAGCCGGGCACCCATCTTGCTGGACAGTGACTCCCTCTGCGGTGGGAAGAAGGGCGAAAGCCACTTGTTTACCTGGGATCTGATAGTCAAGGCCTACTTCACGTTTGTAAGAACCAAATATTGTTGTTCAGCAGGAATCGGGCACGGAGCTGCTCTGCTTAAGGCGGGTGAATATCCAGAAATAACGATGAGCTGGCTGGTCCTAAGATGCTGGTGGCTCCAGGCTGAGATGGTGTTTGGGTGAGCATCGCCATACGCTGGCCTGGTCTCGGTGTTCACCCCAAGGCGCCTGCTGCTGTCCCAGGAAGGGGCAGGGGCTCTCCGGAGCCGTGGTCTGACCCTGTCACCCCCCATGGCCTGCTGTCAGAGCTGACTTCAGGTCCCCGATGAAGCACCTACCTTCCTACAGGGCTTGGAAGACACTTCAAAGGATGCTTTGAATGCTCGTCTCTGCTGCGTAGTAAGTATTGTCCTTGGTCGTTTAGGTCTTCTTGGGTCCTTCCCGTCATCGCTCCCTTTTCCTTGGGTTACTTGTCCTTTGGTGGGCTTAACATCTCCATCTTCATCGTCGCTTTTAACTGGTGAAAAATAAACAGGATATAAAATTGTACTTGTTCCACCAAGATAACAGGGTGTGTGAGAACTGCTCTTCAGCTGCCAAACTGGTCAACAGGTTCAGCTATTACCCCACGTTTATCTGAATACCTAAAGCAACTGCGGGCAGGAAGAGACTACCTTAGATTTGCATGCACTGCCTAAGTCAAATGCCACAAAAGCATAAAAATGTGTTTAATTTTTAATTGAGGGCAGGGGACCGATCAAGGAATGGAAATTCAGAACAGGCTTCAATATTTCCAGGAATCAGGCACAGAGAGACTTTGTGCCCTTCCGGCATCGCTCGGTCCCCTGCCGCAACCACCCCCACGGATACACGCCTTTCCCTTTACAGCAGAGCCGCTTCTTCTCCCGAAGCGTTAGCCGCGGAGAGGTACTACTGCCCGCACCACTCTGGCAGGAAAACAGCGTAAATGCAAGTATCGCAAAAATACCTCAAAGTCTGTTTGGCCAAATATGGTGTAGAATCCAGTTACTGTTCTGAATATTTTGAAGCTCTAGAGATAATATAAACTTTGCCATCTCATTTCTGTATCCCAGAAAAAACAACAGCATCCTCTCCCTGTGCATTACAATGTGTCTATATGTACGCACGCAAATTTCTCTTTCTTGGTAAATACATACAAGTATATATGTGCTTGCGTAGACCAAACAGATTATTTGTATTTTCTATAGTTAAATTCTGAATAGTCGTACAATCTATTATGCGTGTTACTATATTGTACTGGGAAATCTCAATCCTAGTGGCAAAGGTTGAAGTATGAATTTTGTTGTGAAAAACGACTGTTCAACTCAGCATGTTTTATTTCACCAGACTACTGATTTTTCTTCCAGAAAACTTTAATGTACTATTACAGGGACTTCAACATGAAGAAACACACTGCAGTTTTTATATACTCAAAGATTACATTTAGGGAATTAACAAATTAGACTGTAATTCATTTTAGGGTCTGATTATTACACACCTAGCAATCTAATCACCTTTTACTTTAATAAGCATCCTTTGCCTAATGATTAAAGAGAAGTTCAGTCATTTTAATAACCATGGCATTATTAACTTTCCAGCATGCCTTTTCCAAGGAAAGGTTTGTGAGGATTAATATTGCTCACTGGAGAGTTACTTTTGTGTCCAGTGGATAAATATTTGATCGGAGAAGGACACATTCTCAGCCAGGGCTACGTGAAATCACTTGCTCTCACACCGGCATCTGGGAGGGCTGTGTTTTCAATGTATTAGACAATGGGAGACAAAACATCCCATTTAATTTGTCAACTTGTTTTTCAGGTTTGGGTTTGGCTAACAGAGAATAATGAGGGGAAAAAAGCATCTCCAGGAGTAAGAGACTACCCCTTGTGCCAAGGGGAAATAGAATTGAAACCAAGGTTGTTTTGTGCCACCGTGGTAGCTCGCTGCTGATCACAAAATCGAAAATCTGGTCCTGAAGGAGAGCCCACCTGTGCCCAAAGCAGATCCCAAAGGCAGCCGGCTGGCAAACGGCAGCCCCCAGTGCCGGCGCAGGGAAGGCGGGGAGGGGGACCCCCGTGCCCATGGCCGCGGCGTGGGGACAGCCCCGCACACGCAGCTTGTCGAAGGGGGTTTGTCTGGGCACAGACAGGCGGACAGCAGGACGCTGCTGAAGTCGGCGGTGGGAATGACATGCTGGAGGGCAAGTAGGAAACTCACATGCCTCAGGCAAATTCACAAAGAGCCCAAACCCTGTGACATGAGATTTACAGAGCGGAGCACTCAAGGTCCTGCAAATACAGTATGGCAATAAATAACATGCTGCTCCAAGAAAGGCCCCGGTCCTGCACGTCCTGCCGAGTCAGCAGTGACCTTTGTCTTGCAGCATTCCTGACGTGAAAATATAAATTTCAGCAATGTGGAGAATATGGCTCTCAGATTAGAGATTAAGGATAATTACTGCTCCTAGCTAAATTGGAATAATGCATTTTCCCATAAACCAGAAGCAAACATTCATGTCATTTGTACGCTTAATGGAACGGTAATTGTTGATTTTCTTAGACTCTTTCTTGGGAAATGAGTGCGTAATTACGATGGCTGGCAGCAATTCGCGTACACGCTGTCTCTAGTCTTGGGATCAGCCAGGGCACAGCGGCAGCAGGAGGTTTCCAGTGTCCTTGCGTGTCTACAGCACAGGAAGGAGGCATCCTGTCTCCCCTGGAACTGCCTGTGAGCCTGAGAGCCGGTCCTCACTGTAACCACCACTAGATCCCCTGGGTTTTGGACTGGAGAACCCAAACCCAGTGTGTGAAGTATTTGTCCCGTGCAGTGCTGTGTTCCTAGCCCCGGACAGACAGCCTCACTTTGCACGCCTTGCTTCTGTACCATATGTAGCATACAAACCATAGTGCAGCTATCCTTAGGTCAATCAATACGCAGATGATCTCCTAGGCCGACGCGGGGATGGGGCTCAGGCACAAAACCAGCAGGTAGACAACAGAAATGATCAGAAACTAGAGCCTTAGTAGCACAGAAGAGAGATACTGCCAGGGAGAAGTCGGGATGGAAGTCAGGAGAGCCAAGCGTTGCATCTGGCTTGAAAGCACCCAGAGACAGACTCCCCTAAACTCCTCATTCAAGTTATTGCTTTTTCTTTTCCTTTTTGTGTGAGCCCCCCTGCCTGCCTTAACGGGAGTGGATACGCAGGGCAGCCTCGCCAAGCGGGCAGCCGCCCTGGCTTCCCGCACTGCACGTGCTATTGCTGCAGCACGAACCCACTTCTGGGTCCAGATTCTCCTCAGTACTTCTGTGCTGTACTTGCAGTCTTCCCTAAAGTTACCATTTGTGATTGGCAGAGAGAATCCTCTCGAAAATCGTATTGCTACTTTGCCCGTTTTCCTAGCTCAGTACTGAAAGTGTATGTGCAGAAGGTGCCCTGAAAAATATGTTAAGTGGATGGAAGAATGCCTGTGGAAAACCGCACAGTCTGAACGAGGCCTCAGGTAACTGAAGTCAGTCTGATGCCCATTTTGTGACCTTACAGAAAAAAACTCCGACAAAAACTTTCTGGTTTTGTCCTTTACTAAGTAGCAAGTTAAGGAAGGGAGTCAAGTTAGAGAGAACAGACTGCAAGTAGGGATTTTTTTCGCTGTGCCTGCTAATTTGCATGGGTGGCATGTGCATATAGATAAAGTAGATGTGAAAATGGATATACTTTTCTATAAGAAAGCTCTACAAACCCTTGCGGCTTTTCCAGTCGGAGCAGGTGTGGGAAAAGCTCACCTGAGTCTGAGTCGTCTGGGCTGACCGAGCTCAACAAGTCTTTCTCTTTTTCATAGTCACTTTTGCAGAGCAACTGCCCTTCCTTAAGAACAAACTCGTCCCCTTTCCTCAGCTGTCGTTCACAAACGCAGCAGCAGAAGCAGCTTAAGTGGTAAACACACTCCAGGGCTCTCATCACGAATTCTGTTGGGGCGATCTTTTCCATGCAGCCACTGCACTTAGCAGCAAACAGCCTGTAAGAAAGAGAGGCAGTAAAGCCAAAGGGAACGTCAGATCATACACTGTGTGAATTTAAATACAGCAAATTCTTTAATTTAACTACAGATCAGCTTGGCTCACGCTTTTGCACACTGCGAGACTTGCATCCTTAGTCTTGGAAACATCACAGGCATGCAATTTATTCAAATCTCAATCCCTTTGGTCTAGAGACTCCCAGATCACCTTTGCTGGATAAAAAATACTAAGATTTGTCCTTATCTCGCTGTTTTGTTCCTCTTCAAAATGAGAAACAAAAAGGAGCTCTCAGAGTTTGCATAACTTGTTCAAAACCAAATTCATTTTAATTCACCGTTTAGAGGAAGGGCCAATTCACGCTTTGTTTTATACAGGCACTCTGCTTTCAGCACTTAAACCCTATTCTGAATAGATTTCATTAGCTTCCATTTTTGGTACTGTCTGTCTCTGAGGAGGCTGATAAATGAACGCAGAAACAAGCATGAAAACTTAGAGCTATGGCTGGGCAGAAGACAACGCGCGCACACACGCAATCGCACGCATGCAACTGATAGAGAGAGGAGTGAAATAACATGGCTTTTCTTTGGATGTTGAGTTATTCCAGAACAACCTGTCTCTGAAGGGAGTACTGTGCATTTTAAATGGTGTGAAACATCCTTTGGCAGAGATAGGCAGCGATACAATCTGCTAAATTACCACTATAATCACAGGCTCTAGAATATACACTGTATTCCAGACTAGTTCTTATTAAACCTTTATAAACCCCCTCTTTCATCCACCATTAATTTTCTAAGATAAAGTTGGAATGATTTAGATTAATTTTATTTTGCTTTTCTAATGGCAACTGGGAATCTCCCCAAGTCAGCTCTTAGGAAGAGGGCTGCTTCAAATCAAGATGAATAGCTAAGTTACATCCCTGCGTCACACAGCGGGCTTGGTGATTTGAAATTCAGTGTCTTTTATGACAATACATCAAAGCGCAAGGTACGTCAACGTTTACATCTCGGCAATGAAATTAACACAACTGCATCCCTGTGTTCACAGGGGAAAAAAAAGGAGATTCTGCCTTTCGGGATGAGGTACGCCGATTTCTCTTTTTCACCCTCAAAACGACCACCTTTTATAAGAAGCGGTGATTAACTTCAATTTTTAGAGGCACAGGCTGTGGTAGTTACCGATTCCTCCAAAGCGTCCATTTTGTCTGAGCTGAGAAGTACAGCAAAATGGCAGTCGCTAGCTCCTCAGCAAAACGATGGAGTCACAGAACGGGCAGGAGGGAAAAGAAGATGTAAATGCATTCGCACACAGCGCCCAAAGGAAGGCTGAGCGCCCAGGAACTCGAGGGTTTTCCCCGTGCCTATCTTTTGATCTAACAGAAGCGATCTACGTTACTAACCTTGCCGGCTCGGTGCGTACCTTTGCACGACCGCAGCCGCGAGGTAACAGCGGCGCATCGTGGGGCCACGCAAAGGTGGACCGAGCGGCTCTTTTGGGTACGTAACGAAGTAAATCGGTTAAAGGGGAACCGGTGGTGCCGCGTGGCACCCGCGGGCACCGCCAGTAAAGAGGCCATCTTACTTCTTGCAGCCTCTTGGGTTCGTCCGCAAGGCTGGTCTTACAAGGGCTTTCGCTAGCAACCTCCTACGCAGGGAACATTGTTATCTCTACGCGGTGTCTGAAAGGACCAAGACACAAGGGAAAACCAGAGCGAGCGGATTCTACGCGCTTAAAAAAAACCCGTTTCTCTTCCGCTGCCTAAACCCATCCCTCCCGTCCCCGCCGGCCGCGGCTGGGGGGGACGCGACGCCCCGGGCCCGACGCCCCGCCCGGGAGCGGCCGCGGGTGGAGCCGGGGCCGCTGCTCCGCCGAACCCCCAGAAAGACCCGC
>JANZLQ010000055.1:20291488-20357646 GCA_026212715.1 Elanus axillaris | reverse complement strand
GAGTGACGGGGCCGCGGCTGCCGCCCGTCGGGGGCCGGGGGGGGGCCGGGCCCGCCGCCCCCCCCCCCCGTCGTGTTTCGGGCGGGGCGGGGCGGGGGGTGTCCCCCGGCCGCGGCGGGGGGGACGCGCAGATGCGGCGCGGCCGAGGGAGCGCTGCAGGGCGGAGGGCGAGAGCCCGGGCCCCGTCCCTGCGGAGCGGGTCACAGAACTCGTCTGCCCCCGCCGGGCCTCGTGCTGCGCGGCCTGGGGCTGAGCCCAGTAGCACCTTCACGGCCCCAGCGCTGCTTCGCTGCCCGGCGGTTTTCTCCTTCTCCAAAGCAGAAGATGCCCAACGCATAAGTAGAAGACACTTGGTGCGATTTATCGGCGATAGACCGTTGCCGGAAAGGCCACAGCGGTGCTTCGGAAGGCCGCCTTTCGGCTTGCAACGCGTCCCGTTGTCATCGGCGTAGTGTTAACTCACTCGAATTGGCATTAAATTGGCCCGACCGTACCGCCTGGGCTCCCTCCGTACCTTTAACGTGTGGTCAATGTAAGAAAATTCCATACGCTGCGCTCGGGTACTCTCTGCGTTATCACGCGCATATGCCCACACGCATACTGCGCCGTGGTGGATTTCATTCTGAGATTATAAAATCTTCATTAAATCTATCTTATAAAGCGTTTATAGGTATTTTTTTCAGCTTCCAGAGAGTAACCCAAGGTTACGCACTCTTTTTGCACAAGGCAATCTCGCAACAGGAAACTAATCTTGACAAATGACCAGACTTTGATATCTGTGATCTAAACCACTGCTCATTAGACTGTTCATTTTATAAACGAATGGTAATAAACCTGTTGGGAAGTGTAGGATAGCAGGAATACTTTACAGATCACCCCTTTACAGGTTTCAGTCAAAGCCATAAACTTGAAGGGGAGCATGCAGAGACTCTGTGCTGAGACAAAGACTGTCCCACACCAACCACATTTAAAGAAATACTTCTTTTGCTTTCTATACATTTTACAAATAATTTGCATAACTCTGACTTTTTACCCCCATGGCTGATTATCTCCAGCTCTCTTAAGTTAATGTCAAACCTCAAAATCCTTGGACTTGTTAAAGTATGTGGAGAGTGGAAATCAAATGCCTTTATTAGAAGCCCCAGGAAATCTCCGACTCCTAAGCACAACGAAAACATTCCAAAGAAAATTGTTCAAAGAGGACAAAGGAGAAAAGCAGAACAAGAAAACCTTGTTTTGAATCAACGATTGCAAGAGTTTTATAAATAAATTCTGTTGCCTGGACAATTTTGAAAGACAACTCAATAGGTTTAGGAGTTTTTAAGTGTGTTTGCCTCTACGCCTGAAACACTTGGGGGATTCAGCTGAGCTAAAGCTTGGAACAATGGCCTGTCTGTCCATCTGAGTATTTGTAATAATCGCTGTGAAGCAACTTTACAGTACTAGACAGTCAAAAAAATCTTCACCGGCTAAAACTGGGTGAACCTAACAAATTAATTTTGCATATATATTAGGGGCAACGAAAACACTAAGTACATGTGGTCCTGCCTTTAAACAGTAGATGAAAATGTTCACCAGCGGAAGAGGCCATAAAGATTTTATTTGTTAGGATATCCCTGTGAAGTCAGGCTGAATCAGTAATCCTTAGAAACAACCACAGTTACATGATCCATTGTGCCTTCCTGCATGGGCACAACCATCTGGTGTTTAATACGTACTACTGATTTATTATCTCTCGCGCAGTTATCTTGCAGTAAGTTTGACCCTGCTATGCTCCTGAGAATCCCGGTTCTGCTGTTTACTCTTCTGATGTCCTGACAACCCACCCTTTACCTTCCTATTGCTCACCCAGGTCCTTCATTTCCTCCTGTTTTGTGGGCAAATAGATTTTAATTGTTTTATTATAACTAATTTAATCTGTGCTGAGAGATCTCCATGTGCCGTGCGAAATTTGCTGTTCATATTAAGTGCGGTTCAAGAGGTTTGTTATACAGGACAGAGGTATAAAATTAGACTAATTCAGTCAGGTTGTTTATTTACTGGACCTCTGCCGCGAAGCAGTAAATAGGAAGTTATTAAGCCGTGTTTGATATATGCAAGAGGACAGATGCTGCTGTCTACCTATCAGAGACGTTAAGTCATTTTCCTTTCTGTGTTATTCTGACATTATGTGTTGCAAGAAGCCACAGCAGATACTTGGCTTTTCTTTATTTAATAAATATGCAGAGATGGTGGTCACAAGCTTTTGCAAATATTGCAGGTATATAGTCTAGCTCTGACACTCTTCTTTCTGATAATAGCCTGTACATGACATCCCTGTCGTGCCTGTATAGCCAGCTGGGAGTTCACTTGGCACTCATATAGTACAAAATATGTTAGTGCTGAAGTAAAATATATTACGCTTTTCACACAACTGAGTTTTATTAAGAGAAGAAATTAAATTACTAATGAATGACATCTGTTACTTGTTCTTTGGGAGAAATGTTGATACTTCCGTCTTCTTTAGATGACATAGAATAGGGAAAACACTATACATGGATTTTTTTTTTTTTTCCAGCATAGGACTTGAACATTTTTTTGTAGCGTCTTACAGCTCATGGGTGCTTATAAAAAGAAAACCTGTTGCTTGGTTACACTGAATTCTGAACATTCAAAACATCTCAAATGCACTAAAGCAAAACAGAAATATTATAATTTTATGATTTGAAAAAAAAAAAGAAACCCTAAGAAAAGAAACAATCCATTTAAAATATTTTCCCTGCAGAAAAAATAATCACATAGTTTATTAAAACCAATTTCATAGCTGAAACTTCAGTAAAAGAAAGCTAATTCCCTTTTACTGAGTAGCAATAAAACATGCACAAAAATTAAAAGTTTCTAGGAAAAAAAAAAAGTATTTAGAAAAAAACTAAAACAAAGAAACCTTTTTTCTTCTTCAGGGAGAACCGGAGAAAATATTTATTAACCCTCTATCCACAGGTACTGTAGTAAGAACACCAACTACTGGTGAAAGCTCATGTTTAAAACTGCGTTTCACAATGTGGATTCGGATTCACGGATTAAAACGTAGCATACCTTACTACTGAGTTACTTTTTCTTCCCGTGAACATTTTACCTGCATTTTCATGAGAAGTGCTGTATGCCACGCAAAGGCAACCTAATGGATAAAATAATGATAGAGACCACATGTTATCCTACGCTAAGTGAAATCTTGCTCTGAAGCTCGTGGGAGTTGGACTGTGGTCACTGTCAGAGCCACAAGCTGATGTAACCGCTCTCTCCACCAAAGATGGACCCACCGAAGAAGCTCGCGTAACCGCTCTCTCCACCAAAGATGGACCCACCAAAGAAGCTCGCGTAACCGCTCTCTCCACCAAAGACGGACCCACCAAACAAGCTCGCGTAACCGCTCTCTCCACCAAACATGGGCCCCAGGCAGCAACACAGGACGGCCACATCCAGATGACAGCTTGTGTCACAACCATATCCGCAAAAATACTACCCCTCCGTTGATTTCCTTCCTTTCCGTTTGCCTTGATAGGAGCAGGATTTGGTTCCTTTTTAGACTCTGCTTCCCTTTAGCGGCAGGGACAGCGGCTCTGCCTGTACCTCTGTGCCGCACGGCAGTCCCAGACAGACCACCATCGCTGGCCTCTGCCACAACAGACGTGACAACTGCCAAAAAGTCTCCTGCCCTGTGTTAATGAATCTTCTCTCTTCACGTAGCTTCAACAAAGGAAAAAAGGCATCCGCCGCCAGCAAGCTGACGTCCCCTCTCGAGCAGAGCTCAGGACCCTGCCGGGTCCCTGCAGCCGCTCCACCCGCAGGGGCCGCTCCACCGGGACCTTCGTGCAGACCAGCCGTTCCCAGCTCCCTCCCAGCACGCCACGACCGGTCTCGGCCGCCGCGGGTGTTCGGCAGGGGAATGGACCGGGACAGCCGCCCCTCACCTGGTGACAGGTGACTGCTCCTCACCTTCTCGAGGCCCTCAGGCCACCGGGCACGGGAGTCCCCGGCCGGCCACCTGGTACCCAACCCCAGCTCCTGCGGCTGAGGCATCTCAAAATCCCTTCTGTGGGTCAGCCCCGCGTTCGCTGACGATGCCGAAGCTCTGTGCGCTGCTGGGTCTGGGGTCGGAACCATGATGCCGGGACAAATGGAAGAGGCCCAATGAATGGACTCACTAAACTGCAAAAAGACAGAGAATTCAAAGCTGTCATCCTAATGTAACTTGCTCAAGAGGGGCCCAAATGACCTAAAAAGTTACATCTTCCTTAACTATAAAGTAGAACATAAAATGCAAAGTGCAGAGGAGTTTCTCACTTCAAGCAGAACGTGACAGAACAGATTCTTCTCTTTGCTTAATTTTCATCCCCTAATTGACCACTTTGTTCAACTGTCTTCCATCACTGCCATGCAGTTCTATTTTACAGCATTTTTCCTTACAACACTTTGATGGAAAAATTTATGAAGAATCGAATTATTGCTGTTAGAAGGGAATTAAAACAATTTTTCATTTACAAAGTCACTGATATTGCTCTACTGTGCTCCACCTTTGGGAATCCAATTGCTCTTCTCAGCTACTCCCATTCCTCTTTATAGCACGGCAATTGCACTGTACAGATTATGGCTGCAATTTTCTCCTAATCTGTTCTGTAGAATAGAAACTGTTATAAAAGTTAAGGGCGCCAATTGAATTGATAAAGCCAGGGCTGCAATTAAGAAGCCTAATGGATTAACAAAATATGATGATTTTGTTAGCATTATATTTTTAGGCGGTGTAAACATTTGGGGAATAATGTCATTTTTGTCTATGAGTTTAGAAAAGCCTAAACAGGCTTCTGCTGTTGTGCTTTCTGTATTGCTTCAAATTATACTGAAGTGCTATAAAAGCATAGTACGTGTTGGGGAGTTTGCAGTTCCGCTGCAACTCTGCTGAGCTAGGTCATTACCAAAACCCAACGGTTTTTGCATTTTTCTTCCTTTGGATTTTTATTCAGTTATTTACACACATTAAACTAAACCCATCTTCATTCCCTACCTGTACAACCTCACTGATTTCCGGTGGGCAAAATGGCTCGCACCCTGAGTGGAGAGGGGTCTTATTTCATAGCCCAGCTCCGTGCGAGCACTGCCCGTCTCCAGTGTGCTGAATATTCGCTAGTCTGATGAGACGTCTTATCCTTCTTGTTCAGTAAGTGGCATACTGAATTTACAGTTGCCTTTGAATTTACATCGCCAACAACACAAGGAAATTCTTCTAATATAATTTTTATATGAAAATTCACCCTAAAGGCCCTATAAGCAGGGAAATTGTACTGTTGGTGATTCACTGCCCCGGCCTTCACTTTTACAGAAAAAAAATAATCGTGTGTCAAAGCAATTCAAATGTAATTCCTAAGTTATTTCTTGGCTGGCAAGAATGACTTAGGGAAAGAATTTACACAGGGCCTTTCCTTTCAACTAAGAACATTAAGAGGAAGAAACGTTATTTGCCAGTATAAAACAAAATAACTTCCTGTGCCTGCTGCACTGATGCTGTACAAGAGCTTGTGCCCAAACCCATCAGCACAGCCAATTTAGCAACTGATTTGCAAGGGAAAGATACCTTAGTCCTGTGGTGTTAATGTCTTTGCAGTGGGGGGTCTATTGCCAGCTTCTCCAAACTCATCAACACAATCTATTATTAATACCCAGAAAGGCTTTATAGTATCTTTATAGCACAAGGCAATGAAAGCTCTGTGGTGTAATCTGTTATCTATATTGCAAAAACATGTGAAATAAAACAAAACATAGACACTTCATAAACAAAATGTTTCATCTGTTACATCTCTCTGCCTCTCCTATATATAAAGCAGTAGGGTGCAGGAAAGGCACTCGGAGAGATTTGCTGTTAGATGCGGAACTGGCTTCTTTTTAAATTTTATTTGCAACGTGACAAACTTTAAACGGAATGAAAATTTCTGCTTCTTTCACCAAGATGAAAACATTCGGACCTTTGCAAAATTAGGCTGCATTTGATTTGTCGACCAAAGGGGTTTAGGAGCAAAATACAGCACCTAAAAATCCTCAAGGCAAGCTCTCTACGACAGAGCGAGGACGGGACCGCGGAGGGGCGAGGAGGGAGGCACGGGCTCTGCTCCCGCAGGGCCGGGTGGGCGCCCAGGCAGAGCCAGGACCAGGTACTTGTGTCAGGGGCATTGCCATGGTAAGAGCTGAAGAATTTGTCTCCAGTAAGCAGCGGTGAAACCCAACGCCCGCTGGCATTTTCCTGGAGGCAGTTATTTCTTTGGAAAGCGTTCAGGAACAGAATTTCAGCAGAGTTGGATCTTTTCTTCTGGTATTGAGCTACACGTCAATATTTTACATGAAAAGCCCAGAATTACCCTACACTTAGTCCCTAGGAAGACACAGCTAGAAATACCATTTAATGGCAAATAAGTCAACACACAGTTTAAACCCCAAGATTTTCTTTTGAATAAACAGATTCTGGCAAAGGTGGAACTGAGAAGAGGGTATGGAGAAAGTTCTGTGTATTTGGTGCATATACGTTTGCATTACAGTAAGAACCAAAAAAGTCCTCAACACAGGGCCTGTGTCTTATTTCCCAGATGCCCTTTTATTTTCTTTGCCTGTTGAAAATAAATTGTTCTTTTGTAGTATTTCTCTTTTCAGTCCGACTGTCAGCTATTATTTTTCTATTTCCTCTTTTTGTCACTTTGTATTATTTTTGGTGCTGTAATTCCCATTTGTTCCCACTCCTATCTTCCTGTCTCCCATTGTTCCATTTTTTAATCCCCAGTTTTACTCTTCTTCGGCTCTTTTTTGGCCCATTCTCAGTAGGGTTTGAGAGAATACCCAGGCGTGACTCCCTGCTATAGCAACCACACCTCCCCAGGAAAGCCACAACAATCTCTTCGGGAGGAGGAAAGTCTTTCACAAGCTGGCAGCAAAAGTAAATCCTTCTTCAAGGAACAAGAAGGATTAGCAGAGAGCAGTGGGCTGCAGACTTAACCCTACCCCTCATTTCTTTAGAGCACCAGTCACTCAGAACCCTGCTGTGATGTACAATTAAACAGAACCCAAAAAAATCCTGAATGACACAAGAGCCGGATTGTGTAAAGGTTTAATTCCACTTTAATACCTTTCCAAGTTCAGAACTCAAAGATAGCAATTTAACCCAAGAATCTCCATCTGAGCACGAAAAGTTGCTGCTTGTCTTAGAAAAGTCCCTGATATATTCTGCTCCAAATCATGTTCTATTAGCCTGGCCTTTCATTGATGATTTTTTTTTTTTCCCCCCAATCATCTCACATAGTTTTTCTTTACTGTCCTTCTTTCATAAATTTTGCTGTTCTCCGAAGACAGAAGAGTCTTACCAGAGGCACAGAGCTTTGGGAAAAACTCTGTAAAAAGGACCGCTGAAAAAGGAAAAGGAACACGAGAAAGACCAAAACCCAAACCCCAAAACTCAGGCAACTAAAGGTGTGTCCTGCAACGTCTAGGAATGATAATTTATTCTTGTAATGTGGAATAATTCTTATTAACATCATGTCAATTACTTATTATTAACATTATGATGGAAAGTAAATAGCTCTCTTAATACAGGCTTTTTTGAAGACTCCAAACATCTGATTCATCTTTTTTACATTAATGAACAGACATCTGATTCATCTTTAAGTTAATGAACAGACTAGCCTAGTTATTCTAGTATGGACAATTACTACAGCTGCCCTATAAACTGAATTTTTAGATTACCACAGAACTACCAAAATCTCCTAGCTTCTATAAGACCAAATATAGTTGATAGAGTCCTAAAGACTTAGCTATCAGCACCTGTGTTTGTATTCAGGCTTTGGTAAACTAGACTCTCTAAATCTGTATATAAAGATTTATCAATAAGCGAGGCCCTATAGCATGTCCAGACCCTCCTTTTGCCTGGAACATTAGCACAGGTTTTAAGTTATTCCAGCAGTTAAATATATATCACACAGGACACTTCCACATGTGTGAAAATGAAATCCCATTAGACACCAACAACATTATTAGGCATGCAAAGAGGATTATTCCCTTAAGCTCACAAGACTGAAAGGTTTGTCTAAACATTTTATTAACTTTTTCAGAATTTTTTTTTAATTAAATGAAAACTTGTAAGTAGGTCAAAGCTGGAAAATACTACTTAACTTTTAGTTATGTGTATATATATTATACACACATGCTGTATACAGAGAGAAAAAATAGAGATGCCTGTTAAAGTGTAAAAAATCCCCACCACACCATATCAGTACAGCACTCCTTTCTTTTAGTGAGAAAATTTGTACAGCTTGGAATTGTTCTATAAAAGCACAGAAATATCCCATGGTATTCCTGAAGGCGCCATAAATGCTTCCAAAAATTAGGTGCTTTGTTGAATATCTGGCTGAAAAAAAATCCTGCTCTGACTGTACTGTCCTTTCTACAGCGTAGACAAAGCACTTTTTTTTTTTTTTTTAGCAGAATATTTGCTGAAATAGAATGAAGTTTGCTCACCAGTAATTCTGAGGTTAACATCATCTGCTAAAGATAAATGAAGGAGAAGCTGTGTCAGTTTTTGCTTCAGGTAAGTGAAATGAAGAACTCCTTTGACACCATCAGGAACAGGACTGGGTCCTCATTCACAGGTTAAGATGACTTTAAAAATGCTTAGCTCCATTGAGAGGTCGGTCCTAAATCTATTTTCTGCTACTCCCTCACAGAACCCCGGGTTTGACATTGAAGTGTTGTTAGCAGTGTCTCACTTGGCTGTGGGAAGGAAAATGATTCCTTTTTTGGATCTCGCATCAACACGTCACAATTCACAAAACAGTTTACGCTGGAAATTTGTGAACGCCATCGGCGACTCTGCAGCGCGCTTGTACAACCTACCTGCTGGTGGTGATGGACACGTCAGATGGCCACGTAAGCGGCATGGCTGATCTGCACATTTCTCTCGTTCTCATTTCACTGACAATAGGCATTAAAATATTTAAGATTTGCTTCTAGCACTGCACCAAGCAGGCAGGAAATGTAGAAGCTTGGGTATACAAGTTAATGAAATATGGTTGGGTGAACATAAGCTCTTCATTTAGACAGTAACAGTTACCGCTGCAGTTTCTTTGTACCCGCTTTATGAAAGTCATAAACTCTCCAAAGAAAAGCATGAGCTATTTTACCCTGACGGTCTTTGACTCCCTCTCACTACCTGCTGGCGCAGTTAGAAAGCATGAACTGCCTTTGAACAGATTAGGACCAAGTTAAAGTGTGACAACATCTTAAGCTTTCTCCACATGTTGCCAATGATTTCCAACTAAAGATGTTACCCTCATCACTTCTGCCACAATGATAAGAATCTATAGCCCACTCACTTGAGGAGATAAAAGCGGTTTAGCTGGAAGTATAAAGTACTCTGACTTGCTAAGCTGAGTGGCTGGCTGTCCCAACCTAGTTGAATTTTTCCTCTACAAAGCACAAAATCCTTATCATTAGGGACTTAAGCTGCTTTTTATTTTGAGACAAAAAGAATACTGTTTATTGGCATCCAACTCAAACCAGCTGTAAACAGTTGCTTTGATGAAGAAGCAGCTACAACTTCAGTATGCCTGAAGGCACATACCCATTGAGTGTCAATCATTAAAGGAAGAATGTAAGGTGTATACAGGGTCAAAAGAAGGCCAAGGGACATTTAAGACCTCGGGGATCCTGGATAGCAGGGTTTGCCTATAGAACCAAAAGAGGATTTTAAGCTATTCTGCTGCATGACCTTTATCTGGAGAGGCAGCTCTGTGGCCAGGCTCAGCCCCGAAGAGTGAGCCCACAGAAGAGTGAGCTTGCAGCGTCAGGCTTTTCTCCCCAGCGTGACTGTGGAAGCACCTTGGTGAGCTTTGATTTGACAGAGCCTGAACGGCTCCAGAACGCTGCACCTCATATGACAAGCTCAGGATCCACACAGACTTTTGACAGCAGAAATCCTGCTGGTTTCTATAGATATTTTGAGTCACAGATGTGCAGGGCACTCTAAGTAATTTTAATTCTTCTATCGACCTTTCTCGTAACTTACTTCTTTCATCAAGAATCACTTTACTGGCTGCAACAACTGTTTAAGTTATGAGATGCCCCTCCAACTATTTTGGTGTGAGAAGTATAAAATTATTATAAAGATGAAATGGCAGGAAGATCAAAATTTAATTAAAAATAAGTTTGAGAACCAACAGCAATAGCTCTGTCATGAAACATGTCCCTACAGTTAAAAATCCTCTTGTAAGCAGATACATACCAGCAAAAAGCCCAAACCTCAGGAGAAGAGTCTCAAGGAGCGCCCAGGCAATTCATAGATTCTGTTTGGAAAATAGTTGCTCTGGGATGTCGGCTTGGAAGGGGTTCACAGTCATTGGAAGAAAGCAAAATAGTCCCATTTTTGTCATACAGCTCGCCCTGAAAGTGCTAGCTCTTTTCTGTTTCCTGGAGTGGGCTAGCCCAGTTACTACTGTCATCAGAGTTAGATTAGGTCTCAAGCAAATAAATGCACACATGGTGTGGGTTTCTTACATATCCTTGCTTGTTCACTTTACACTTTAATGTCTTTATTTGGACAGCAGTACCTACTAAACACTTTCCAAACACAGAGAAAATATGCAAATCCTGCCCCAGATATGTAAACTGAAGAGAGAGATGGTTGCGGTTTGAGAGGCGAAGCGGCTCAGTTGTGGCGGGCCCCTGATTTCTCAGTTGCAAAGTTCAACACAAGTGAGGAAAAAAAAGCCAACTCCTTACCGGTTCCCCATAATGAAGTTCACACTGTCTCCGTTCACACCCTTCCCCGATACAGACAATTAAAAAAAGGCTAATGGAAGGGGCAGCAAAGAGGTGTCGTGCTGCCCACGGAGCGAGCCGCGGGGATGGAGGCCCCCCTTGGGGCTGGAACAGCCGAGGTGGCTGATGCCTCTGCCCAGCAGATCGCCATCTCCCAGAGGGACAGCAACGCCTACCTGATGCACAGCCGCCTTCCCTGGCCCCACGTATTAACGCAGCCTCGCCGCAGGAGCACTTGCTCAAACAATGCTGCTCTGAAACATGCAGCAAGGCGCAGTGGGAATGCGTTCACTGCTCCCCCGGACTCGGGGAACTGGCAGTCCCCCGCGACAGCCAGTGCCCAGGGAAGGGACGCGGTGCCCCCGGCCCCACCGCTAGCTGCAGGGTAGCCCGGGCGAGCCTCACACGCCTTGTGCCTCTGTCTAGGAGTCAGCGGGGTGAACCTCCACCAGCTGGTCAGTACACTGTACATGGAATTAAATACTGAAGCCGAACCTGAGGCCCCCTTCGTGGAAAACTCCCTCTTACGCCCCCAAAGGACCCTTTTGTAACATGTAAGTAGAAAGAGAGAGTTCTCTGCCACCCCATCCCCAGTCCAATGTGAAACTAGCTGTAAACATGTCAACGTTTCAGGCTCAAACTCCTCAGCAAGGCACCGTGTACGAGAAGCACATCCCATTTCAGCAGGGAAAAAAAGAATTGAAGAAATGTGCAGGTGTGGCTGAGGAAGGGCCTAAGACAGCGTCACTGGCAGCAGTGACACCTGGGGAGGGATCTGCAGAGTAGGGACAGCCCTGGGGGTTGGTCTCCGGCAGGACTCCAAACCTGGGGGAGCTCTGGAGTGGTCTCACGGCCGAGACTTGGCTCCCACATCCAAGGAATACAGAGGCCCCAGGCCAGTCCTAAGCCCCACTGCCGGTCTCCTGCGGGTGGAAGGAAAGCAGAGCGCCTGTTCTGTGGCATGCTGGAGAGAACAGGCTTTCTAATGACCAGGCGCACGGATGCAGATGTTCCCTCACCACGGAAGCAGGGACACTCTGGGAAGCTTGGCCACCCGTGCCTAGAGCTTTGTGCTGCAGCCAGACTGAAACGGACCTCTACAGAAGTCTAATGCCGGCTGCTCTGGGCAGCCGATGATGATGGGCTGGCATCAGCTGCTGGCCCCTCCGTCCACCTTTCCTCCTCATTGGACCCTCTGCCCGGTGGATGCTGACATCTGACAGTTGGTCCAGCCTTCCTCCCATTCCCCATCCCTGGCACAGCAAGAGAGCTTCCCAAAGTGAGCAGCGGTACAAAGGTTTCAGCACTGAGCGGCAGTGCTGGTCATTGAGTTGCAGAGTTTATGCTCCTTTAGAAGACTGGAGCGACTGTTTCGGTGTGAATTCAAATACTAAGTTAACTTAGCTACTAGGTAGGAGGCCAGGCTAACCAGATCTCTTTCATGCCACACAAGCTGGAATAGCTACGTATTTTATAGGAAAGTGTTATTTCTATAGAAGGCCCTGATGCCACCAGATATGTGGCTTCTCCAGGCACAGGCTCAGCACCTCCTCCTCCTCCTCCCCTGGCTGGGAAGACAGACACCAGTTTTACCAGTTCCTCTGGCAGATACAGGGCACATCTCCCTGCCCACATCCTCACAGGTACCACAAACAGATACCCTCGTTTTGGGGATTCAGTTCAAAGTTGCTGCCTGGGCTTGGAGCTGTCTCTGGGGCTCTTGCCAACCTCACAGCCCCTCTCTGGCCCTACCTGTACCCACAGCACCATCCTCCCACTGCCCACTCACGCAGCCAAACCAGGAGCCAGGCTTTCCTGCTGCTGCTCACCCCAAACCTTTCACAGATCACAGCCGCAGAAACATCTCTAGCCCTTGCTGCGCTGGTACCCGCCTGGTGTTCAGCTTCTGAATGTCCATTTGATGCAGCCGCTCTCCTCCCAGGCACACCTCACACTGCTGGAATTGCATGTATTATTTTGGGCTTGCGTGACAGGCAAAAGAGAGTAGAAAGTTTGTGGTGCTGTTAGTTTATACAACTTTACATGCATACTACAGAAAAATAAGTCTTCGCAATTTATTCTCTTAAGAAATTTTCCTGCATAAAACCTCATAAAATCTTTTTTAAAAGAGACAGTAGTTCATCTTTATTGTCACGTTGATATCTTTATAAACTTACTCTAATGATCTATAGGAAAAGCAAACCAGGCAGCTCTGTATTTATGGGCATATTTAAAGAGCCTCTTATATTTAACAACTGCATTTAGCTGCGTTAACTGCAAGTTGCAGTAATAAAGGCTCTGCACACTTCGATACTAAATTAAAAAAAGTTCTGCTGTTCAATAATACATAGATGCTGTTTTTTCATTACTCTTTAATATCATTTCCATTTAGTTTATAAATAATTGTAGCTAGCTAATGAAACGAAATAAAACCTGCCTCCAACCCATTCCCTAGAGCAAACTAAACTCCTCTTTTTAAAGCTTCTTAATCACCGCCCAGTTCTTACAAAATTAGCATAGTAATGGGCTTTAAATTGAGCCTCTTTGTTTTTTAATTAAGCTCCCAGCAGGTAAAAATAAAACAGATTATTGAAGAATATGCCAACACTAATAGCCTGAAACTCTTTTGACAATTAAAAAGATCCCATGTTAACCCTTTTGAGGAATCCTGCATGCTAATTAGTCACTCTGAGGCCCAAATCCATCAATATTCCATCTAGACACCTTGTAAAGTTGAGATGGCGAAGCCGATCTGCGTCAATACCCGCCACCATTTCCAACAGAAAGGTGAGGCCCCAACTCTCGGAGGCAGCAGGACCACACGGGACGGCAGGTACGGACCCGCACGCCATTGCCTCGCAGGCGCCAATACAGCAGTTTGGGCCGGACACGTGTGAGGCAGCACCCACAGGGCCTGGGCTCAGGAAGCCGTGGGACGATGCCCGCTGTGATGCCGTCCGCCGGATTCCCACGGCTGACCGGGCCGGCTGACCGGCAGCAGCGGGACAGAGCTGGGCGGCGTTCGGCGGGCGAGGGGAGGACGGCGTGGCACAGGTATCGCCCAGGCGCTGCTGGAGCTGCTCCTTGCGCTCCCCGCCGAGCCTGCAGCCCGCCTGGGTCCACTCCATCTCCCAGCCCTGCACTGGCCACGTCCCAGCCCCGGGGCCTCTGCTCCGAACTCCCGTCGCCCTTACAGCTCGCTCTGGCATTCAGACAAAGAGCCCCTCTCTTGCTTTTTTAACTCCAGTGCTCACTGTTTGGCGATACCTCCTTGGAGCCTCTGCTGCATTTTGTACAAAAAACATTAACTGGATGCCAGAGGTAGCAGCCCTGGTCAGCATTTCAGCCCCTGAGGCTTATTTGCAGTGTCTGCCTAGCAGCCCAGTGCCCCAAACATGCCGGAGACACAACTACTCTTCTTCGCTTAGCAACACCCAACTGCCCCAGAGGCAAAGGTAAATCTTAAACAGAACAAGGGGGCTAAAAAAGAGCACTGTCGAAGCCATGTCGCGGACAGCAGTGATTCTCTGGGAAAATTTACTAGATGCTGCTGGCAGCCTAGAAATAGGAATAGCACTAAGTTTCACTGGCAGTTCTCTGTCAAATATTTGGAAACCTCTTTCCGAGTCCCACACTTTATTTTCACCGCCTAATTCAAGCGTCAGAGTGCAAAGTGCTGGCTGCACTCTGCTCGCATCCAGCCAGGACTATTAATCCCTCGCTTTCGGGAGTGCTCTCTGTCCGTCCCCAGAAATGAAATCAACAACATGAAAAGCCCATTCATTTCCAAGAACGCTGATCACTCTGCATCCTTCAGAGACTCGCAATAAATGGTACCGAATGCTCTTGTGTACTCAGTAAAACCCTGTCAGGTCTTAGGCAGCTGCAGGAACTACTGTCAGTTGCTGCTTTATATTACACCTTATACCGCAAGGGTCACTGTGATGGAATTAGGGGCCGACAGAGAATGAGATCAGATTTAAGGGCAGTCTCCAACCATGAATATATGCTGCCTTCTTTCACTGAAGCATTTAGGAGCTTCTGACGTGTATCCTAACATTTCATTTTCAAAGATAAATGACGTTTCTTGCATCTCTTAACTGATACCAGATAACTTGGAGAAAGAAGGATGCGCTTTGCTTATAATGGAGTACAAATTCATTAGGCGAAGACCTTCATTTACCCTCTGTGCAGGGACAAGCATTACAAACTTCACTGGGCATCTCTGGACCATGCCCTGTCACAAATAAATATCACCAGCAGAATCATTCAAAACAACCTAAATCCATCACAACTGAATTAACTTCCTCTGAACTACCCTGGAGTAGATCACATATAATTTATATAAGAACCAGAGAGGCTGGGCTGCAAGATGGAGAAGATGACTTAGTGTTTCTTAGACTGGATCCTCGGTCTCACAACCCCTCTGCCGCTGCTGGGCCTGATGGAGAGGCAGCTTATGTGTACAGAAATGCTAATTCCTCCTGGGACCATTTCAATTATGGGGACCTCTCCAGGAATATATTTTCTTTAAAGCAAAAAGCCGCAATGTTGAGAATAAGCTCGCAACAGTTTCAGCACATCTGGTTGAGAACAGCTGGAGAGGCAGTATTCAGTACGCACTTCTTTATCCTTGTGCTTGAGGTTTGTCAGCTATTGGTGGGGCTCCAGGGGGCTGGAGAAGAGAGCAGCGACTTGTGAGGGAGGCGTTTCTCAAATTCCCGCAGAACTGACTTTAGAGAATGCAGAATCCACTGCAGCAAACAACTGAACTCCAACCATTTCATACTGAAAACTTCCCGCAGAACTGAGGATAACAACTCCCTATGCCTACAAGGTTTATACTACAGATATCAGGCTGGAAAGCATACATACAGACATTTTGCATTACATACCTTGTGCCATGTTACATTAAACAAGCTATTCTATGACTACTGGGCTGGCATAACCATTTTGAAGACATGCGTTCATCCCAGCGCATCTCAAGAACATAGAAATACAAGAGGAGCTCAGCACAATGGGGCATTTAAAAATACTTCTCCCTTTTTTGACAGTTTTTACCAGGCCCAGAGACATTCCTTACTATATGAATAATCCCTCTCCCACCACAGAATCAGTCAAAATGGAAGAAATTTTTTTCCACGTCTAATCCTGATTGGATTTCAGCTGCGGCTGCAGATGGAACTACAATGAACCTACCAACTTTTGCTCTGTGTGCACAGGCTGTTATCTCCACCAGCGTCTGACCTTTTGCAAATGTGATCCAAGGTGACCTTTTACTATTATTGCAGCATTAAATGCAGTTTTCCAAGGAATTCTCACTGGAGCATGTTTTACATTAGTAGTTGGTATGCATCAGAAAATCCAACTTCTCTGCTGTGTAGGGTTTATTAACACAGCTATCTCTATAGAGATGTACAATTTTACACGAACCTTATATGAAACTAGCATTATCACCAAGCCACTATCAAGCAGCACCTTTCAATGGGCGATGCAGCTGTCCAAACAGTGGCTGTTGTACCTAGGTGGCATATAGGTACTTGTTTACTCTCTTCCAGCAGAATACACAGAGGTAATTCTTCTGGATTTCATCACTGCCCCTTGTTTTATGCTTTATATTCAACCTTTCAGGAAATCAGAGAAAGGTATTATTTCCTAACAAAAATATCTGTCATCTGATTGCAGCTGGCAGCATCAACCTCCCCGCCCCAGCTGCCAAATGAGTGCTTTTGTTTAATGTCTCCTTGGTGGGAATGTGTTTTATACTGGCAAAGTGTAATATGGTTTCTTTTGGATAAAGAATATCCAACCACTGCTTGTTGAAAGCTCACACCATCCTTTGTCTCATAATGAAGCTGGACTTACTGATTGCTCAATAGAAAAAAAAAAAGGCAACACGTGGATTTTTTGTTAGAAAATTAGACTCTCAACAGATGAAATGTCCGTCCACAACCAACTCTGCTGACCCAGGCAAGGGGCTTTCTCATAACTTGGAAGCACATTCAGATGTTACCAAAGCCAAATAACAACAATAACACGAAAAGAACAGTGTTTGGATCCTAATGGTCTTTTAAGAGCTCAGGTATTGGTAAAAACACATCTGCAAAAGACCAAGATCAGAAATTGGACAGCAGCGCCACTGACTTCAGTTTTTCACCACACCCTCCTTCCTGCACCCATCTGGTTCACTAAAAAAATTGCACAGCCTTGCTCATGCTAATCCACACATTCAAAAATGGGCATAGAATTTATTTCTTCACAGTGAGCTTTTAAAATCACTTCTGGGCAGCACCTGTGAAGCCTTGTGGGACCCCAGAAGTCCTCGCACAGCTTCGCTTCATTCCTGCTCCACCCATGGCTCTGATGGGGGCTGCCAGTGACAAAGACCTGCTGCACCCACAACCTGGGGACAACCGTGTTTCCCAGGGGTCTGGAGGGGCTTTGAAGAGCAGTTTCCAGGCGTGTGCCTGCTGCAGCCGTCAGGCACTGCTGCATACAGCCAGCAGGTGAGAGAGATCCTACACCCTCAGCAACTCCAGCTCATGTTTTCTTACCAAGAAATAAATGAAACTTGACAGCAGCAAGGAAACAGATAGGTCGTGGCTGGCTTTGAGCTGGCTTACATTTGTTCCTGCTGGTCTCCTCCAGTGAGAGCTCTGTGTACTGCCACTGCTTCTCCCCTCATCTGGAGAGCAGCTCCTCTAATGCCTCTGAGCAGGTGGTGATCTAGTACATCTCCTATTCTGGCCCGTGCACCACCTGTGCTTAACAGGGGAGGGAAATAAAACTCAGAGAAAGGCTTGGAAATTTCTGGTGGGGATGACACCAGCATTCCCAGTACGAGAGCCACCTTTGCACAGGTAGATACAGAAAGCAGTGAAGATCAGACAGGGACCTGGTAGGAGACAGCTGTCGCCTTGTGAGGGGCTGAGGTGGGGCTATGCAAGAAAAGTTATTGGCAACTTGGAGATCATCTGCACGAGGACCGGCGAGGCTGATGATTTAAAGATCCCTGAGCATTGAAGTAAATGCTTGAAGACAGAGCAGCTGCTGATGGCATTGCTTGCTGCTCTGAACGCCTGAACATGTTGAGGGAACCTCCTTCCAGCTCCTCATCTTGAGGACATTTCACAGTAAAACACAGGCATTTCCGAGGAACATTTGCATTTTCTGAAAAGGTGCAAATTCTTTTGGCCAGGAAGACATTGCATCACAGTTGTACACTAGGAAAACCTGTGTTTGCCAATGCAAATGACTAAATTTTACCATTGACTAAATTTATGAGCTTTAAAATTCATAGCTTTCATATGAGTAAGTTGATACAATCAAGATAACGTGGCATGAGAATGCCAAGAACAAACCCCACCAGCCACTCGTCCACACTCTTTGAGACACATATCTAAGCGACGTGACAGACCTGGTGAACCCCTGAAGTGGCAATCTCGTTTGGAAAATACACATGCATTTTTATTACCAAATTCTGTCAGAACTGGGAGAAAGAAAGACTGTGCAGGTTTGGTAGTTAATAGCACAGCAGAAATCAGCATTTTCCAAACACAAGGCTCTGGGAAGAAGTTGAAATACCAAGATTGTGTGCCATAGTCACCTATAGGGAACTCCTGCGTTGGTCGAGAAAAGTTCATGTCCCTTTATGAGTACAGGATGAACAGATTAACAGGGCACCTTTCCAAATGAGCCCTTATTGACAAACATTACTGAATTTAGGAGAAGATATCGTGAAAGCTACCAAGAATCCCATCAGCAATCGTACATACAGAGAAGTCTTGGGCTGACACTGGCAGAAAACATAAAACAAAAAGGGGAGCACCTGATTCAGATATCATTAAGGTACAAGCAGCTCAATGCAAGTCTGTGCATTTGCACTCTAAAGCTGATACACACCAGATAACTATCTGCCTTAAGTTTCTATCACTTGTCAGTTCATTAAAAATTAGTAAAAGCTCATCAGTAACTTTCAACAAAAGCCCTAGCTTCTCTTGATAAGGCTCTGCTCCTGATTTTGATAAATTATCTTATAGTAAAGACTAGGATTAACCTGTAAATGCAGAAAAATGCAAAGCAATTAGAGTAGTTTCTCTAGTAACACAGGGATGCAGAAGTGAATCTTGCACAGCTGAGAGCATTCTGCTTCCCAGCCTTAAATACACGCTCTGGAGCAGGAAGATGGCCCCAGCACTGAATTGTGCAGCCTCCACATACAGGAAAACTGGAACGTTTCTGCCATGCCACGGGGAAATCACAAAGCAGAGGAAAAAAGTGTATGGATTGGTTTGGGGGTTTTGTTTGTTTGGAGTTTGTGTGGTTTTTTGTTTTACGCCTTTGGGAGACAGCGGAGACTTGATGTGCTGCTGTCCTGTTCATTTGTAAAGAAATGATGCCCTTACTGTCAGTATTTGCCGAAGGGAGGTAGATAGGAGAAGGAAGGGGATCGGTTCTGGTTTTCTGTGTCAGAGAACACCAGCACAGATGAGATACTGCAGGAGAACCTTTCAGAGTGCCCTGCCAAGGGTGATGACAGCTGACATTAAAGTCAAACTGCATGGAGAGAGAGCACCTATAGGGCAGTGACTTACATTCCCACATTAGGAAGGCACAGGGACTCAGCCTAGAAATATTAAGGGGGAATAAACAGGGAAATGAGATTTTGGTCCGTTCAGGAGGAGAAACAAGAGACATTGTATTATTTAAAATATTTATTACATTATCTATATAGGCTTCAGAGATACACTTCCATAGGGCGTTTAATTGTGCACTTTTGCAGACTGCACATATCTATAAACTTTGAGGCATTTACGTGTGTATGCATACCTAAATTGCAACACACGCCTTTCCGAGCCCTGTGACGGTAACTGTACAGAACAGCACAGAACTCCCAGGTCCGCAGCACCCAGCAAAACCTCAGGCCATTCTGCAGCGGTGCCCGCGGACTCTCCAGGGCAGGCTGCTCTGCAAGTCTGTTGTTAGTGAGCAGGGCTCATCCCAGTCCTGCAGCTCTGTCATTAATTGCTCCCAGAAGACAGGACGTTTCTTTACTGCCCTTTACGTAAGGATCATCTGCCACACCCCTGGCAGGCACAAGGGTAAAGGTGTGACTTTTCAAATTTCTGCTGTTTAACTCTATTCAGAAGAAAGCTTTAACTCCTTATCGCCCCATCACACTTTCTCATCCCACCACTGTCCCCTGCCCCACCGCGCACTGTGACTCTGATGCAGTATTTACCTCTGGCTGCCGCACACGAGGGCCGGCTTCACTTCGCCCGCTGATCCACAGCTGCCCCCACCAACAGTTACGCAGGGAGCAGAGTTACGGCTCCAGCATTTTTCTTGCTTATTATATAAGCTGACTTTGGTCATCAGCTGCCAAATGGCAGGAACAGAATAGGATAAATGTACAGTATGAGGCTGAACACCAAGCCCAGAAGAATCATTTAGCCCTGTGGTTTCTTTCGCTCCCACGCACACTTTGGTATTTGACGTTTCACAGAATGTATTGGTCAAAACTATCACCTAATTGCAGTAATGATCTCTTGGTTAAGAGCGAACTCTTGGCAAAGCTTCAAGCCCTAATCGTTTCAGCTGAATCCAACTGCAAGAAAACAACCACCTTTAAAGCTGTCATTTCTTATAGCGTGACTGTTACTGCCACCCCATGAAGCATACCTGCCACATCCTCAAAGTCCATCCTCTAGCTGACCCACATCAGCCCTTGGAATTCCAGTGGTTTTCTGATTCCCATTAAAAAGACCAAACTCTGGAGAGTTTTGTGCATAAGGCAGACTTCTACCTGGCAGTAACTCAGCAAACAATTTTGTGAATCCAAAAAAGATAATTAAATAAAAAGTAGCAAAATAGGTCTCCTGCACTCAAGACATTGTCTTCCATTTTTCTCTCGTATTTTTTTAAGCAATATTTCCCAATTTAATTTTTGTCTATCTTAAATTATCTGGAAGTGAGATAAGCTGTCCATGAATATTTTATTAGACTTGACATTATGCAAATTAGAGATGTTTGGACTTAACCATAAATTAGCTCTCAGCCCCCCAGAAGACTGCTCACATGATTTCCTACCTACTAAACACTGACTCTCAGCATTCTGCTGCTCTGGAGGAGCTGAATGCAATTCCTGACTTGACCGTGTACAGATAGCGTGAGGTAGGTCAGGGCTTTAAAAGCCAGCCTGGAAAGCAGATCTCCTTTGGCTGTTGATGGAAGCGTAATTATATTTAAAAACCTTTCAATGTAAGTGACATACAGAAAAGAGGTATAAAGACTATATGATTTTCACACAGTGAAACAGGGATTTTGATTGGGCTTAACAGCACTGTAACCATTTACCTCAGCAATTCTGCCCACTCATCTCACAAAATAATAGGGAAATCCATAATTAAAGGCAGATTGAAATGCTGAACTCAAAGTCTTCTGACTTGCCTGTTCCTCCCCTGCAATGTACAAACATGAATTAAAGCACCTAAGTGCAAGTACAGCCCTGCAGTAACCATCTAAACATGCCTCCTGATCCAAAAGTGAAACAAACAAAAAGGTATTTCTTAGGGAACTCTTAAAACGATTATTACTCTGCAGCACACAGTTTATTTGCAACTAGCAAACACTACAGGCTGGATGAATCTCCACTATTCTTTTTGTTACCCACCAGAATTAGAAGTATGATATGCTTAATTTAAACCATATTTCTCAAACCTCTAAGTGGTTTAACAGAGCTGAAAAGCTTGTCACCCTGTAGAAAACAATTTTATGTCATTTTTCTATCAAAAATTCACGAGCTCTAATAAGCAAACTGAAGAAATAAATTACAAATGTGTTCTTCCCAACACACACATTCTTCCTTTAACACACATTTTCTTGAGCCCATGGCAGACTTTCTATATAGCACGTTACAGCATAGCAAGATGCATTTGCTACAGGTATGTAACTTAAAACTGTTTGTAAGAAACATCCTAAACATGTCCCTTGCTGTAAATGTGACATCTTTACAGCATATGCTTAGTAAATGAAAGCCCTGGGAAAAGGAGGAAAGTCAGGATACCTCCCATATAACTGATTGTAAATTCTTGGGCACCAGGTTTATATTCTTAATAACCTACTAGTTAGACTTAGTGTGTCTGTTCCATCTAAGTCAATTTAAATGAGGTGTACCAGATACAGTACATAAAGTGTTTCATACTTGTGGAGATATGTTTAACTATTGTTTCTTTAGGAAAATCTAATAGCTAGCTCCATTTAATCACTGTCAGATGTTCTACATGTTGCAAGTGGTAACTTCCTTGACACAAACTGCTTTTAATCAGGAATCTCCAACATATCTTGCATACATCTCAGTCTGACTTTTGTGATACATTAAAAAGTTTTTATAGTGTTTATTTTTTGGCCATGTTACACTGGTTTACTTTTTGCTTTACTGGGTACTTAGGAAAAACCCTACACGGTAACTTTTTCTTTCTCTGGAAAAGGCCATGAATTCCATGGGGTTTCATAAAAATTAAAACACAAATGCAACACCCCCTACCTCCCCCTCCCACAAGCTCTCACCACACTTACTTGGAGTCTGGGTTAATGCAATCAATTCTGTCAAAGTAGTGCAAAACCCAGCCTTGGGCCCAGTGCAGTGTTACTGTTCTCCCTGATCGCAGTGGTTGTTTGTAAACACCTCTTGGTTGACAGCACGCGGATGGAGCACTGATAATAAGAGCCTTCAAACTATGTTCTTTAACTTCTCTGACTCTAAAAAGGCAATCAAAGCCACCCCCCAATGTGTAATTAAATATACGCAGGGGATAATCTCGCCTCCGAAAAGCTGGAGAAAAGGTGGTGTCGAGACTGGTTTGAAGTGGCCTCCTTAATAGAAAAGGACGGTCCCTTTCTGTGTACATCATGATTTGCTTTGGGATTTCTGTTGTGCCCCGTAAGCCTACAGGATATTACAGCAGCTTTTGTGTCGCTGGTGACCCAGCTGTTCATTATTGAAAAATTCCACTGCTTGATGCTGAGGGCAGGAAGGCTGACCCCTCATCTTATGGACGTTACTATCTTTCAAAAGATACAGGATTAAAGGGCCGAGCAAAATCTGGAGGAAAGCTATGTCTGGTTTTCTGTGTTTTCGTTGTCTTTCGCTATATTGGCCCAGAGAGGGATGTTTGTACAGGATTTAATTAGTTGGAATCAGGCTGAGATTATTGTTGAGACTATTTACTCAGCAAATCTCCAGTCTGAGCCGGAGCTCGAAATGAGTCTGAATGAGAAAAATCTAGGAGTGCTCAGTCTTACTGCTCATATTCTGTAACGAGCAACGAGGCACGGACGCGAAGGGTCTGATCATGTGAGGTGCTGAATGCCCTTCGCTCCCACTGGGATCAATATAGCATGGGGAGAGCTATCATTATATCACATGATTGAGCCTTAATCAGCTATAAATAGCGAGTGAGAAGATCACAAAAGCCCCTGAGGTTTAAGAACTTCTACTGCATTCTCTTGGGGAGCATGGCTATAACACTACTGCATGCTACAGCACAAGAAACAATAAAGGGCACGTTATCATCACTACTACAGTTGTGGGGATCAAGTCATTCCATATAGATCAACTTGTTATAACAGAGTAGGTTAGGAATATAATTTAAGAAAAAAAATTCTTTTTTAAATTTAAGCATCAATATTTGGACATGAGACTCGGGACCCATCAGCTTCAGTGGAAGAGAATACATTGCATCTTCTAGTTACAAGTAAGGTGGCTGGAAGCAGAAGGTGGGCAGGCAATCAATATGAGAGAAAGCAAGGAACACAGTTCCGCAGTAGGACATGAGCATCTCTGAGAACACGGCACATTCACTGCTGGGCCTCCCTTGTTCAGGGAGGGAGGGAGGAGATTCTGGCAGGAGATTCCCTAGGATTCATACCTTAAACTCCTCAATAATTCAAGGCTCTGAATTTCTCTCTGCATTTCAAGGGGAAGGTAGTCACTATTAGGAAAGGTTTGTAAAGGTCAATAAGCTGCTGTTCATACTTTGTACAATAACACGGGAGCTTCAGTCACTGTGTGCAAACACAGAGATACCAATGCACTTCCTGGGGCTCTGGAGGGACCTTAAGTGGTCCCTTCATCTACGCTTCCAACAGCGCTCCTCTGTGCAAGCGTTCAGGTGGAAAGCCACTGCAATACACACAGTTATTGGACTACATTTCCTTGTAGGAGGACCTCTACCAAAATTATGAATAGCTGCTTGCAGGCACAAGTGGTCATTGTCCAGTGTATTAGAGGAGGCACTAAGATTGCTAGAGAGTAGAAAAACGTGTGAGGTCAGCTCCCCTTAGCCAGGCACAATCGTCATCAAAAAATTACTCCCTGTGATTTATTAGGCTTGAAATCTTGATGATGACCCAGAGCTAGCCGCCAGGACCTCATGTCTTGGAACACTAAGCAAGCCCAGCAGTATTACTGCTGCAGCATCCCATCATTAGATGAGAGTGCACAGAAACCAAAAGATTTCTGCCACGTAGAAGGATGTTTAAGGTGAGGCGGCCGTTGCTTTGGTTGCACTGGTTACTATGGCATGAACCTGGCCCTGCCTGTAAGGGGACAGGGAGCTTTGCAGGCATGTTGGTCTGCAGATGTTACCATTCATGAAGCTGCTCTCTGCAGAGGGGAAAAGCCCTTCCCGGAGGCACAAGGCCCCTTGTTGCCTGGCTGCACTATTTCAGTCCAAATAATATTGTTTTAAAGTCACACTTGCCAGACTGAAGAGTAACAGATACAGAGAAAGCAAACACACAAACTCCAGCGGATCCTCACCAAGTCAGACACCAGTGACCACCCATTTCAGAAGACAAAAGCACGCTCTGACCCATGCCTCAAAGCAAAAGGCAGCAGGCATACTGAACATCTCAACTACTGGAAAATTAAAATAAAGCAGGGAAGTAGCAGAAAATTCAATGCTGCTCTCAGATCCCAGCTCTGATTTTTTTTACCAGTTTTGAGCAAACTCTTGGCATTGGCTCAAAAGGCTTTTTGTGAGCAAGCATGTTGTCAGCATTTTTCCTTTAAAGACATATAACCTAAAGTAAAAGAATAAAGCCAGAGTGAGATTTATGCTGCAGCTTTCTTTCACTCTCCCCCCCCCTTTTGGTAAATTACTGATGATGATGTATTAGTCAGCTCTGCAAGCTGTGGGCATATGACTTCAAAGGCAGAGGTTTACCCTGCCAGGAAAGACGACAGGATGGACCTCTCCAGCTCCGGGGGTGTGGATCCTGCAGCTGAGCAAGGCAGAAAGGCATCTTATCTGTAGCTGCTGTGTAGCACTGGGAACTTCCCCAGACCTTTGCCAACTGTTCTCAACATGCCTGACGGATCACAGGGCCTAAGGAAATTATTGCCATGTTTATATTACATAGTTATATTATCTGCTTGTAGAAACCATAGCCCCCTTGTACACTCAGACTCATCTCCCTAAAGAAAGAGAATTTGAATAGAGTCTGAATAGCAGCGAGATGCAGCAGACAATGAACAGAAAAACCTTTTTCAAATATTTTGCTAGCGATCCTGTATGAAACAGCAAGTATGCATTCCTCCCTGAAATGCACGATGAGCTTTCATAAAGAAAGGTTTTTCTGAAAGTTAAGATTTTATAAAATTCAGAGCCTGGAAGAAAAGCTGGATGGCTCGGCTCACAGACAGAAATCCCCAGGCACTGTGCAGAGCGCTCCCGGGGTGCCTGATCCAGCTCTGCAGTTAGAGGGGTCAGTCTGCAGCTCAGGCTTTGGGAGAGAGAAGGCTTGACTGGCTGGCTTCCCGCACTACTCAGCAAGTACTGAACGTGTAACACATCTTGTAAAAGGGGGTAAACTGCTTATCTCCTTCAAGAAGAAAATTGCATATATTCACTGAATTACTAGTTAAGAAATTAACCATGAAGGTTTCTTTTTTCTTTAAGTAGCGGAAAAACCCTGGTAATTTTAAACAAGGTAAAGCTCTGTGAGGGCTGGCTCATTTAAAATAACCATGCCACAGAGGTCTACCCATGTCCAAGTTGCAGTGAAACTCAAACCCTTCTGTTTTAAAGCTCTGAAGCACAAAGGAGCACCACAGTAACACAGCATAGACTGTGAGCACATCTACAGCTGACGCTGGACTGCCAGCACAGGCACTCACTGGACAAGGAACTGAGAGCAGGTTTGGGGCTGGAATACACGTGGGACACGGGGTTTTGGTGGGCTCTGGCACTTTGTCCAGATAGATCATGGACACACAGCAGTACCCCAAAGGGCAAACCATTCGAATCCTTTACTGCTCATGTAAACAAAGATACCACTGAGCATCCCTGAAGCCCTACAGCTACATCTCCACTACAGGCCAACAGGGCATCGCAGCTCCACATCCTCCGACGGGCAAATCCCCCCATGGCACAGGCAGCACCAGGACCCTTGGCAGTTTTGGGACCCCCTGCCCCAGCCGGGCAGGCTGCCTGTGCACGCTCCAGTGCCGAGGAAAGGGGCTCTGGAGCCAGGGAAGAAGGGCAGTGTGGGCACCTGCGTCCCACACGCCGGCACCTGACAGGCAGGGGGGACCCTGCGTGCTACCAACACCCACGTTTGGAGCAGCGTCCACCCAAAACCGCAGTGCTGCGGCGGTGTGGATGCAGCAGCCTCGGCCGTGGGGGAAAGCGCGTGCTGCGAATTCAGCACTGTGGCTGCGTGGTTATTCATCAGATGACCAGAAAAGCACTGCAGCAAACGCTCATTTGTTTAGCTTTGCAGCCACACTTGCTCCTTTGTTGAGCCGCCACGCACAGGAACAGGGAACAGGGCGTAAAATGACAGCTGAAGGCGCCCAGGCTGCAAGTGCCACGCTCTGCCCCTCGCGAGCCCTGTCGCACTGCACAGCCGGGCAGCCACACACAGCGTGCTCTGTTCACCGGGAGCTAATGAAAGCCCTTCCCCCTCTTTTTTCCTCTCTCTCCCCCCTTTCTCCTTCTTTTCACAAAGAGTGAATGGATGGTTAAAAAGCCCTGATCTGATAGCTTCGTCCAAGCTGTGTTGCACCTTGAGAGAATCGACATCCAAGCTGTTGACAGCATGATTTCCCTATCGGCTCATCCTCCCATGGAGAGCGACCAGGGCCAACATTTTTGGTGATTTATAAAGAAAACTGTTTTCACAGACAGAACATGAAAGACACAAGCTCTAGATTACCACTAAGATTAGCATGCAAAAATGTATTTGAATTTCTGATCAGCAGGAGGCTTCAAAGGGTCCAAGTGCAGATTAGCAGGTGTTACGTGAAAAAAGAGAGAGAGCTTTTGTGCTACAAAGTTGCGTGAGCAAAACAAATATGTCTTTCACTTTGAAGAGCTGGGGAGGAATTTGTGGCCATTGCCATGGAAACTCAACAGGCCTTACGCTGTAAAGCCAGATTTTGGAGACAGAACTGCTGTTATGTCTGTATGCTGCTGAATACAACGTGTCTTTATCAGAAGACTGGTGGGGAAAGTTAAATGACAATGTGACACCATTATGACACCTTCGTTTGTTTCAGCTGAACTTCCATTATCTGAAAAAGGAAAGAGCACAGCAGGCACTTGCTTTCAATAATGGACCCCAGAAATGATGTTAATTTGGAGAAAAATTTAAAGGCTCCAGAGGACCTTGATTATCGCTAACATCTAGCTAAATTTTCTGGGCCAATATGGTCCCGCCCTAAAATTGTGTAGGGTTGGTCTTTGGCTATATGTTTTTAAATTCTTTTCCCACTTCTTTTTTCAGTCATCTCATCTCTGCATTGTAACTGAACAGCGTTCACATGAATCACTGGGCCACGATTAGTTCGCAACGATCTTCAACCAACCAAAGCAGCCATTAGGAGAGCACGCTACTGCCGTTTTCAATACCCTCGGTGTCCACGCTCGAGCTGCTACAAATGCACATCCCCGGGCCCTCCAAGCGGTGCTTTGCTGCGGTGCTGGCAGCAGGCACACCGCAGCCTCTCGGGGGTATCCCCACGCACCCACCCCCGGTGCCAGGCGCAGCTGAAACGTCCCCAGAAGGGACAGGAGACGAGTCCTCCTCCGGGGCAGGAGGGAACAGAGGAGAAAGGCAGCGCAGCAAAGGCAAGAGGTGGTGACAAAGCCCGCTCTGAGGGGCAGTGAGAGCAGGACGAGAGCTCAGGCTGCAGAGCTGCTCCTGCCTACGTGTGTCTGTCTGCCTTTTGTTGCCCAGCGAACCCGGCCCTGGTTGCAGTATTGTTTTATAAACAGAACACGTCCACGATTAACCAGTTAGTCCACCGCTAACTCATCACCATCAGCGCACTTAGAGCGCACAATTAATTAACTGATGCCAAGATACTATACTTAAAGGTCACAGGATCTCACAGCTTCCTCTGCACCGCTTGGCCTTTGCTTACCCAGCAGCCTGGCAGGACCGACTGCAGGTTTTATGCCTGGGGAGACAGCTTGCAAACCACTCCTGTTGGGGGCAAGACCGATTCCGAGGCCACGGACCCACGCTGCCACGATCCTCCACGTGCAGAGCCTCCCCAGACAAAGGCGGTGGCTAGGCAGCCTCCTGCTCCTTCCAGCGCAGGCCAGCGGGACACGCCGGCTGCAGGGCGCTCAGGGCTCCTCAGGGCAGCGGGAGGGAGACGTGGGCAGGGAGTGACGGCTGGCGGCAGGCCAGCGCCGGGGAGAAAGGTGCTGTGTCTCCTGCCGGCCACCCCCAGCCCCGGCAAGGGGCACTGTGCCAGGGCAGCCAGTGCTCTGCTGCAGGTTATTAAAAAAAAAAAATAAAAACCAAAAAAACCCACGACTATTTTCCCTGTCAAAATGCATCCCCCTCAGCGTGCCCGAGGTCTGTGGTGGATGGCAGCAGAGCCACCAGTGCTGGGGCCAAAGGGCCTCCTTCCTCAGGGCACACAGCTAAGGCCCTGCAACCACAGAGAAGGTCACTTCACACACCTTAGAAAATGAGGTGGCAGTAAAGGCAGAGACTGTTGATTTTTCCACTGGTTTGGATTCCTCCACGGGGAGAGCACGGCTGCTGACACCGCTACCTGTGACTGCCCTCACGGCTGGCGAGGAGTGCGTGCTCAGGGTGCCTGAGAGTGCCTCACATGGGGTGCAACATATAAAGGAAACAAAAATTATGGAAGACTTGGAAAGGCAGGATTCAGAAACCCCTCCAGGGCCAGGGGTCAGCAGGGGACCAGCGGAGTGCTGTCTGCTCCGCTTGTGTTTCCAGCGGCAGAGGATCCTGCCTCCAGGCACCACTCTGAAGTGTGTTCAAGATTTTGTGCATTTCTCCTGGAGGACACTTTACTTCACAAGTTCCCCGGGGACCTCCTGGGTTTAGGGGGCTTGGGGGGGTGGGTGAGGGCAGTAATTATTAGTTTTGCTCCGCTTACAACTGACCTTCCTAGAAAACCCTGGACATGGAGATCCTGGCACCACATCAGACACAAGGCCAGTTCAGAGTGCCCTGGTAACGCTGAGCGAAGCTGCTTTCCTGGCTCTCAGATAAGAGTGTCAGAAGATACTTCTTAGACACACTAAGTTTTGGTTAGTTTTCCCTGTTGAAAATCTGAATCGTTACTTTAAAAAAAATAAAATAAAATCCACCAGTGCTTGAGTGAGAGTAGGCCTTATATAACACCTCAAAACGCCCTACTGCATTAAATTAAAAACATATTCTGTACAAGGCAGAAGCAGCAGCACTGTCCACCCAGACATTAGGTATCAACTAGCTGTGAAAAGAAATGAGTGTAACAGTAGTCACTGGGAGTGCTTGAAACCTAGTATACTTGCTGGAACATGCATTCCCTGCCTTAGATCTCATTTTTGACTTCCACAACTACTTGCATAAGAATACTGACTTCCTTTCCAGCTTGACTTACCTTAGCCTACTTCATTCATATTTGCAAGTATGCATTTTGCCCCCAAGAAATCTGGCAGAAAGCGAAAAGTGCTGTCCTCTTCCATTTGTTGGCTACTTATGAAAAGACTTACAGTATTAAAAGCTAAAGAACTGGTTCCACAGAATTCCACAGAGATAAAGCATACAATTTGTTGCAGATACTGACTGAATTTCAGTATCATTTGCATTCAGCTAAGAGGGAGCAAAGACTTTTGTTTTTAATCACTAACTAGTCACATGCCTGTATACACAAAGGCAAATAACACTTGCATGTGAAAAAAAGCATGCTTTAAAATAATAATCCTTGAAGCATATTTCATATGGGCCAAGCACTTTTACATTAATTAGTTACATCCAGATATTTTTGGAAAGCTGGGAAGGGAATATTTAGATCTTCTCCATGCCCTGGGTTTCTGAAAAACTACTCCTTCAAGTGTAAGCACAGAAGAAATATGCAAACACATGATTTATCTTAGTGAAATAGAAAACACAGTCTCCTTGCATTTATAGCCTGTTTACATTTCTAGTAAAAAATATTTACATTCATATTTAATTCTAAGAGAGATATGACACAAAAAAAAATAATCAATTCAAAAGAAATTAATATAATTTCAAAGTATGGGTTGGAAATGCCCAAAGATTATTCTGAACAAACGAAAAAAAGAAATTTTACGATACAGATCTAGAAGTCGAGGGAATAACTTACAGTCAAATGCCAAGGTTTTACACTGTCAGTTATGTAAAACAGCATAAGACAAGGCAGCTGAATTTGTAACTCACAAAACCCTGACAAGTGTGGTCAACCTCCTGAAAGCAATAATTTATTATCAGAAATGTCACGCCTACACAATAGCCTTATTGTTGATTCATTAGGTAATTTCCCTTGAAGACCAGCTGTTTCTAGTGTGGTAGGATGAATAATGAGGAAGATATTCAATGTTCAGGGTACAAATGACAGACATAAGGAGGTTCTAACACCACCAGCGTCCCACCGCCTACGGCACCAGCTCTGTGCTAGAGGGTAAAGGTCCTACACCTCCCACTTGCACAGAAAACCTCCCAGGTGTCAGATTTGCTCAGAGGGCAGGTTGCAGTGCAATACCTTCAATAGAATCAGGAGACCCATGTGATATGGCCAAGCAGGCCTTGGGCTCATTGTCACCTTCTATTTCCATTGACATGCCCCGAGGGTAGATACTTTCTCCTCCCAGCAGACTCAATTTATTCCCAGGTGCTCTAGTGAATGTCTCGCCACCAGTATAGCTTGCAAAAGACCGTCCCGATGGCTGTGCTCCAGGCAAGCTTTTATCCTATTTTCCAGAAGTGCCTCTTTTTAACCTTAAGCCAAGTACTATCTAGATAATAATTATTAAAATATAATTTACTACAGCTAGTAGTACTATCTGCTAGTAGTTTGGTTTGTTGTGTTTCTGTGGTGGGTTTTTTTTTGGTTTGGTTTTTTGGGTTTTTTTTTTTTAATTTTACACAAATACATTATTCGTCCCTCAAATGATCCCTCTGAGGGCTACATCTCCATCACGTTAAGTAACACTGCAATTAAAGTGAGTTAAATTCACCAATAAGCAGACAAGCACCATGTGCTGTATGGTTGGTGTTCATTATGCTCAGTACATTAATGCTAACAGTTTGTCAAGTTTTTTTTCCATGCTACAGCCACCAAAACTGTATTAACCAGAAAAAAGAAGGAAAACCTGTCTAAAGCCTGCCACTTGATCAGTCCTTTAAAATGAACCTGGAATGCAAAAATCAGGTGGAACCGTTTCTTTGCCTTCCAGAATGTATTTATTTGGAAACACAAATGCATGCTGAGCAGCACTGTAGGCAGAAGTACGAACACAACACTGCACAGAGCAGGATCTGATTAGAATCGCCACTGCTTTTGTCCTGTTGCAAAAGGCTGCAGCAGGATGGAAGTCTGGACCTTGACAGTCACCTCTATAGCAGATTCAATGAACATAACTAGTATGCTGATACTCATGGGCTGACAGAAGGCAAGAAATTTTCATTGAAATTTAAAAAAAAAAAGGAAAATAAACCCTCTCTACCTTGCCTAGTGATGGCTTAAGCTTTGAGATGACGGAAGAATAATTCAAGTTCTAAAGACCTGTCATTCGCAAGTGTCCCTATTCCTGCTACATTTTCTTTTAAGTTGTAATTATTTTAACACTTTCAATTAGACATGGCTTTATGAAAATCAAAAGGAACACCAGACAGTAAATATTCTGGTTTTTTTTCTGTAGTAAGATGCACCTACATGGTACTCAGCTAACAGCACATAAACCACTCAATAGTTTTTCAGTGAAAGCGCTGTATGAGATAAATAATATAGTAAATATCTTTGGCTGAAATCTTACTTGTACTGCAGCTGAGATCAAAATCAAGCTATTGTCCTCACCTACCTATTGGAGATGGGGGAAAGGACTGCAATAAAAACCTGGATTTATAGTTAATCAGATCTGCCGACTTTGCGACTTCTGTCTGCGTTTCAGTACTGCACCATAGCTGAGTAACTCTGCATCCTTAGACACCAGAATAGGTGTTCTGCTCCACCACAACCACGCTGCAGTAATTCTGTTGCTTTTAAAACTGTACCGTTTTATGCTTCAACTGAACACAAACCACAGTATTTTTACTACCAGAAGAAAAGATGTGTGAAGACTTTTTTCCCCTAACAAGGGGGAACACTAGTCCTTAATGCAAGCTCCCCACTCTCAAGCTCTCTGTCTCACCCCGTGGAAAGACAGGCCATCACTTTGGGTGTTCTGGCCTCACCTGGCAAGCTTGAAGAAACCTTCCTCCACATTTGAAGTCTCCAAATTTCAAGAGTGGTTTCCAATGGTCATTAAAACATTTGCATAATTCGTGGCTTGATCCTGTTCTCCATAGCAGTATTTTAAATTTGAAGTCACTCCTTGTCTAAATGTAAGTAAAGCTGAGAGAGTTGCCTGGGATTTATATTGCTAGAACCTCGCCCATATATTCCCTTCAGTCAGCCTCTTTAAAACACGAATTTAAATCCTGGTTTACTAAAGTCATAGGGAAAAACTCACAGCACTCAGGGGAGGGTGGCACTGCAACTCCCGGTGTGCTCCTTGGGCTCACACCCTCCGGCACCTCCGCTCCAGGGAGGACGGTAATGTGGTCCTCCAGAAACGTGCTGCGGGGATTGCTGCGGACATCGGTCACTCTCTGAAGCTGCTGTCACAATAAAATCTCACTGCAATTAGGATTTAATCACGTGCTTCTTTCTAGCAGAGAACGAACAGCATTTGTGATTGCCAAAAATCCAGCCTTAGGAACCTGTTTATACTTCCAAGAAGTCTCCCACAGCATGAGCATCTCTTCTATCTTGTTGCAAGACTCCTTTCTATGACTTACGGATATATTGCATTAAGATCAGTATGCTTCAAGAAACCCAAGAGTTGAAGAACTCCTCCGTGGTCACTTGGCTCAGCAGTCCTACTGGGACACAAGCAGTGCCACTGACTGCTGGGAGACTGCCCGGTGTTTCAGAAGGAGGAAACCCCCTTTCCTATTCTTTGGCCTATTAGACCTTCAAGTCCCAACACGGAGATATGCTCAGTACAATTACTCCATAAGGACCATAAACTGTGCCCCACTACAGAGAGTTCTGTTGGCAGAAGTGGTTTTGCAATTAACAAAATCTTGTCCACCGTTCAGTTTTAAAATCTGATTATTGTTCTACATTTATCTTAAGCAAAGTGGCTGACAAATAACTGCGAAATAATGTGATAAAAACCATTTATAATGCCAGCTTATTCCAGGTCTTTCTCCCTAACTAGTTATGACAAGGTAATAATGCTGGTTATGCATTTGTCTGACTTTAAATTGGTTACTTATAGCCGTGATGGATGAGAGGAAAGATTGCCTTATTCTGAAAAGCAGCTCTTGATTTTTGATGCCGTTTTTTGCAGGTAATGAATTATATCTAATTAGTAGGTTCCAAATCTAATCAAGAGGTTGAGATGTTGACCCAGAGACAGCAAAAGAGGGTGAAGAGGCCTCCTTTTATGTTTTTTTGCTTATCTTAAATAAAGAATGCTTCACAAATACAGTCTTCAGGAGAGCAGACTACACTGGCTAAAGATGGAATCAATTTTAAAAGTCACTGTTTCAGTTAACAGTTTAATGAAACTCATCTCCACAGACGTATTCGTTCGATTGGGAATGTAAACTCCTTATTCACTATTATGGTCTATTTATTTTATCATTTAAGAAAAGTATGAGAAATTGTTGTCATTGTTGTAAGCAAATCAGGCTCTGAGTGAAAGAAATTACTTCTGATGAAATGAAAAAATTCTGTGAGTTAAGAAAAATTTCCAATAGAATTCCTGAGAAATAAACAACTATTAAAAAATTCAAAGAGCTGGAATGAGAAAAAGCACAAGGGATGGATGGATAGATAAAAAAAAACCAAACGTTTTTAAGTTTTACATCATAGTAGCTGCAAAACAACAAAGAAAGCTACATTCCTAATCACATTTTACTCTTATAAGTGCAGTTTTCCCCACCAGACCCAGCAAAGTGAATATGAGTGCAAAATCTACCCCAAAAGTCACTCAATTTGCTAGCCATGTTTGTTATTCTTCGGCTTTCACACTAGACCCAAACCCATTGGTTTACACCTGAAAAGATTCAAACGTACCTTTGCAATGTTAATACATGTGCTACAGTTAATCATCTCCCTGTAATCTACACAGCCCTGCATCTCCCAGTGATTAGACTGCAGGAGGTTTGACAGCCACTATATTAAGCCCTGAAATGCCAGCATACCAGCATGTAGAATAACCTTGTTTCACAACTTCTCTCTTACTTTCCCTTTATGATTATTTTTAAAATCTACGTTAAGATCTTTTAAGGAGTGTTAGTTATTAAAATAAATTTATATTTAAGAGACAAATATCTTCTGAATTAATAAAGAGCGCTTATGCCACGTGGTTTACGTTCATAAAAAAAGACTATATTATACAAGTTCTTGAGAAACTGTGGGTAGACCTAGAATAAATCCCTTTTTTAACTGAAGTCCTAAACAGACCTAAAATTTTCCTAAATATTCCTAAAATATTGATCCAGCCTGTCTAGCTAGAATTTACACAACTCCTAAGTCTAGCAAACTAGCTTAGTCTAAAATGGACAAAATCTTAATCCCTTAGTTATAACTTGTGGGTCTATCCTTATCCACAGAAAGCTCTAGCTGAACTTAATTACAGAGCACCAAGCCCTGCAAACAATTCCGCCCTGACCAGCCCGCTGGGCACACAGGTGAAGGCACATTTGGCAATGAAGTCTGCAAGGGGGAAAGCTAATGAAGCCAGCACGGAAGGTCGTTTCCAGAAAGTACAACGGCATCAGGAAAACCCCGCTGAGCGTTCAGATGAGCCTGACGCTTTAACGTGAGCTGCTGTGCTAGCGTCCACGGGCCGCGCAGGTCACCTGTGCTGGAGGGAAGGCGCTTCCACGTGAACCAAGCCACAACCAGCCTGAACGCAAGTGCAGCAGGTGGGGTGGGCTGCTGGTGGGCACGCCTGTACCAGCTGGCAAGGAGCAGGAGAAGCTGGGTACGTATGGGCAGCTTTGGGTGCTTCACTTGGACTCACAGTTTCTGCTATGCGTCCCAGAGAAGGCTTGACTTTGCTCGGTCAAGGCTTTCTCGCTTCTCCAAGGGCCTTTTGCTGGGTGGATAAAACGATTCCCCAGAGAGGGATTTTGAGTGCAGCAGCCACACTTCCCCAAGTCTGAGCAAGGTGAGAGAGATAAAAGGGCTAAACACAAACTGCAGCTCAAACACGACAGGGGTTGTGCTGTACCTGCAGCAAATGCTTTGGGGTAATAAGCCATCAGCCTTCAAAGCTTGCAGGGATCAGAGGATGTGAGACGAGAAAGCTGAGGCAATATACTTGTGATTCATTACAGCAAAACTTTTCCGCAGCAAAACAGAGATGTACTCGGAGGCCTTAAAGCACACTGGGGTGATCTAAATTCCTGCTTTTGTGTGGTGACACTGTGGGTACGTAGAAACTCAGAGGACACAAACTCCCTGCGTGACCCGTGCAGACTGCATGCACCAGTCTGAAAACTGCTGACCAATCTTTGCTTTCCCAGGAGCAAGCAGAATTTTATTGCATCTATTAGAAGCAAAATAATCATCAGTCTTCTGGTATTTTTACCTGCCAGAGTCACTACATAACTCTTATTTCTTGTTTTGATTATAATTTGAGAGTCTCTCCAGTGCTTGGCACACAGCGTTCAGATCACTGCCCTTTCCAAGGATGTTCTGTCAAGCCACAAACCAGCTTCGTGCAGTCAAACTCAACGCAATGAGACACTTAAAAACCCTAATGACTGCAGAGTGAATAAACTGGAGCCATCCAGTGTCCTGCTTCTGCTTAACATTGCTAAGACGACGCTGCCTCTTGATTAGTATGCTACTGAAAGGAACAGTACTTTATTCTTTTATATTGTAGCACCCTGAAAACTCTGGTACTTTGCTTGGATTTGCCAAGTGCAAAAAGAGAGAAGAACATGTTCTTTTACAATACATTGGTAAGACATCTGGATCAGGAGGTCCCTGGGCCACATATTTATGAAAGGGAAACATTATTCCATGTTGTACTCACTTCATTACATGCCTGCCCTGCTTTTATGCTCTTCCTGAGTGTAGAAAGTGGGATGAAGGAACACTGTTATAACTTAAGCATGTATTGTACAGCAGTAGCAGGTAAGGTGCTGTTTACTGTAATTCCTTAACTACAGGAATGGCTTAACAGACACTGCAGTGTTACGGATAAGAAAATGGCAGCTCTCCTGTTATGAACCTTAATTTTATATGATTTATAACTGGGCTGCAAAAAAGTATTATTGGTTTAAATCTGTCTATACAAAGTCTCAGCATGGAAACTTTCTCAAGCATTTGACAAACACAGCGAGATAGCCATAAAAGTTTTGTTAGGTTAAACTGGACATTTTGAAAAGAAAAAAACAGCTGTAGTGGAGTCTCTGGCAGATAACGATCATTTCAATTCTATCCTTTGCCTTTTACAGTTACTTTGGCAATGGCTAGATAAAATGAATATTCCCCCCCAAAAGAGGATTCAGACATCCTTTCAGCACTATTTCTAACACCAAGTTCATTTTGTTTCTAAAGAAAAATTTCTTTCTAGGCAAGTCTACTCCCTTCTCCTGTCTTAACCATGTTAAACCATACTGAACGGTCCTGTGCCAAACCAGCAGTTCGTCGCAAAGCTTCTGCAGGTGTCGTCTCTATGCGCTCTAAGCAGCGGGCTACCCCAGTGCCCAGCTGTGTCCTGCACAGGCTGCGATGTGCACACTCATCTACCTGATAAAAGTCTCCCAATGCTTAGACGTTGTGGCCTGAAGTCAGTTCTAAGAGAAGCGAGCGCATAAGCAAAGGGCAATCTTAGGGGATGTACTGCTGTTTCCTGACTTGCTGCCCCACCACAGGCCATCCAGAGCCTACAGGGCTGCTTTGGTGTGAGCAAAGGCACCGCCTGACCAGCAACGCTTCTGGCCTTCAATCCAGATACTACTGCTTCAATGAAATCTGCTGACCACGTCCACTCAAAGTGAAAAATCTGCTCTACCTACCACTGTTCTGCGATTGCCAAGGATAGGCTTGTAAACCATGCGGGTAAGAGTAGTAGGGTCCTTAGGCAGGGACAAAGAGGACTCTGAACTCCTTGACGTTAAATGGATAAATGAACGTGTGTAAAAGGCATTGAGCACTGTCACTTGAAGAGTTTTAAAGGAATTAAAATGAAGAAGCATCAGGACAAAGGAATTCCAACTACATTGTTGGGAACACCCAGGTTTTTTATTTTAAATGAAAAGAGGTATGCTTTAAAAAAAAAAAAAAAAACAACAAATCCATCAAGCTATTAATGCTTATTTTCTGGAAATAGTCCTAAGACTTCCCAATATTTAACTCCTGGAACCCAACCACCATGGAAGGGCTGGTCCTGTGCTCCCAGGTGTTAAGTTTGCACAGCTCACTTTGTTACAGGGCACTGCAAACATGTACTGTGCAATACCTGTTTATGAAGAGTAGCATTTGCTTGCCAGGCAGACTAGTAAAATGATGGATTCATAGAACTATGTCTTTCATCTAAAGAGGTTAAGTGACCAGTTCCAACTATGCCTGTTTCTCAGGCAATACCAGTTTAAAGAGCTCATTTTTAAAGCCAGACAACTCTATTTTGTGTATTTATCTATTTATTTATGCATTTCCAAAGATCACCACAATATTTACTCTGTTATTAAACTCCATGTGTCAGGCACTAATGCCCTGTAATTATCTGTGAAACTGGATTTGATGTTGCAAAGTTACATAGTGTAGACAAGTGTCTTAATGATGAATGTCAGTGTCAGGGCTGCTGTTACGAGTTTCATCATGAGAAACACTGTTCTGCTTCTGCAATTTACTTAGAAAACACACCTGCCACACAGAGCATATGAAAACAGTTCAACAACAAGCCTTACCTAAAAATCAAACCAAACCAAATCCCAAATACCCCAAACCTGTATGTCAATCAATTTCAAAATGCCCAAGAAGAGTAACATAGAAAAGAAAAACTATGGTTACCGATACTCATATTCTGCAGCTCCTACTCAACTGCACAGGCCTACGTGGACACATTACCAACATAATTCCACAAAATTAGCATAAAATCAAATGTTTGACTTCCTTTGTTCCCCTCGAGTTTGGCCAAACCAGCACATTCTGTGTCATTCTTTTTGTGAACAAATGGCTGAGAGCTATCGCTGCCAATTCCCCATTATGTCCCTTTGCCCTCACTCATTCTGTCTTCATAGAGAACAGAAACCCCCCAGCAGCAGGAACACACTGCCATTAATTCAGTTACCCAGGGAATTTCACACCTTTGCCAGGCCCTTTACGGTTCTCATTTTAGTGCAACCTAATCTCAAATGGATGCAGAAAGCTGCGAAGAAGGGCAGCTCAAGCTGAAGGCAGCAATTAAATGATAATTAGAGCTTTACTTCATCTTGTGATTGATAGAGGCTTACTGGGCCCAAACTGCATCTTGTCGTCTACTAATAGGCTACGCAAGATACTCCACTCCAGTCTGAAGGATTTTGTCTTATCTCAAGAGAGATAATCTACTCAACAAGTAATCTCCTGCCTGTGGTAAAGTGCCACTGTACATTTACCAAGCCAGTATTCTTCATCGTCCAGCTCTGAACGAGCCCCAGGACTTCCTTCGGAGCGAGGAAGCTGGGGCTTTTCTTTCCCATTTTCAGGCTTTTGAGTGTCTCCCCGTTAACTGCCAAAGAGGAATCGGCTGCTTCACCTCCCCGAAGCACGGTTCCTCCCAGCACAGACCCTCGCAAGAGCCACCACCTTGGAATCGCAGCAACGGAAAACTTTTGAACTGTTTTTAATCTTTACTATTCCTGAGAAAGTTAACTGCTTTACAAAGATCAGCCCCAGCATCAGATCCAAGCCAAACACAATCTGGGCAGAAGCATGGCAGTTGGGAAGCAGGAGCTAATGCACACATGATCCGGGACTGCAGTTCTGTGCCTCTAAGCTTGTGTACTCGTCTGTGTCATTTGGGCCTTTGTAGACCCAATTACTTATTATAAACAATTCAGTTTATCTTTATCAGAATCATTATCTAAATTGGCTACATGACACATACTGTTTTCCTAACTGCACTCTTGGGAAAATTGGCTATAAAATCTGTGATTTTGTACTTTGTAATTATCCCTCTATGGGCTATAAAACATTACACTTGTGTTTAAAATAGGTATAGCTAGCATTTTCCACTGCTCAAAATGGAACATTTATTCTACCTCAGAAAATAAAATGCAGCAAAATATTTGGTGCAATCAACACAAAGAGTTTTTGCGGCAGCCATGTTGTGGCTGCTGATCCAATTCCAAACGCAAAGGAGCTTCTTGTGATGGGCTCCATTTTTACTACAGAGTTTCAGTCTCTTGCTTGATGTTTCTTTTTCTCTGGGCAAAGCAAAGATGACCTAAGTTAGTGTCAAGTGAAACATGGCCTTAGTTGGCATTTTAGTCTGGAAATGATGAGGTGTCAACAATAACAGCTAACAGGATCATACTCCCAGTGTCATTAATTTTCTCTTTTCAGTATCCTCCACATTTCCTGTTGTAAAAATGCTGGCCAATTCTTCCCTGTTGCTGACTTTTGTTTTCCTTACTGTTTTGAGAAATTCCTCCTTCCTCAGGATTTCTAAATCTATTTCACACAGTGCCAAGCCAGCAGCTCTCCCCATGATTAAAACAAAACACTTTAGAACTAAAAGAGCAAAGACCTAACCTCCCATCTCGCACAACATGAGGTGTCCCTGGCCTCCCTTTTTAGCTGATTCTGCTTGCTTGACGTACTTTCAGAAGTTCAGTAACTAGCAGTGGAGGGGTCATGTTTGCCCTCAAGTTGCTGCTTTTCATGCTTGACATGTTTTTCTACTGTCCGGTCCCTTAGCTGCAGCAGGGTCACGAGGATGGAGAAAAGGGTGGGGGTTACAGAAAGGGTATTGTATTACACAAACCCCAAAAGGTTTCGGTTACAGAATGTATATTGTCCATGCCTATTGGGCTTGTGGAGAAGTATCAAGTTCACCACATTCTCATTTGGGGACTTTGATCCTTTCAGTTAAAAAGAAGCTGCTTAGAATTACTCTGCAGAGCAAAGAAATGAATCAGTTGTACTCACTCACCCAGCACTGAGGAATGCCAATATTTCTGTTAGCCAGCCCAATCCTAGGGAGATTTACCCAGCTGCAGAGAGGCTGGAAAGGGCTTAAGTCTATCAACACAACCACAGGCTTCCCCCCTCCTTTCAGAAAGGCCCAAGCACCTTTTATGTTGCCTGACTTTCAATGATGTGGAGCCCCTTTACACTGCTCTAGAAACGCATGTAATGTCATGCTGGGCTTGAGTATTTTTATGCTGCTATTCTGCAGCTAAAGCAGCAACAGGAACTGCAACCATGCACCTTATCTCCTCTCTATTTCTCTAGGTTACCCATGATCACCCAGGTATTCCTGCTTAGGTATTTTATCGGTCAGATAAAAACATACAAGAAGTCACCATAGCAGTTGATTCTGCTGCTCTAACTTTCCCATGCCCCTGGGAAAGGTTGACATGTCTCAGTGAGCTTTTATTCTTCCCAAAAGTATGAAATTCTGTAATTGTCTTTTCCTATAGGAGTCCCTATATTTTTTTACCTGGAACATATTTATGCACATACTGACTGTGCTTTTTTTTTATTATTTATGTATATAGTTCCTTTACTCAGTAATCTTTGTTAACCTAATTTTTATGGCCTGATAAGCTATGTGATGTGCATACTACCATATTCTCTCATTGCTAAATCAGGGATACCTTCTGTATGGGGGTTTTGTCTGTATTTTAGTAAAAGTAGAGAGACTCAGAGCCATCAGGTGTTTAAGGGTCCATGCCTAAGCTTTTATCATCAGGACAGCACCTAACCACTACTTTGCTACATAACACGTATTTACACCGCCCAATGACTGGGAGCCTTGCTCCAAGTTAGTGTGATACTGCAGGTCAACGCCTAATCCAAAGGGCAGTGGTTTTGCCAGCCCAACATAAAATGACATCATCTAGCATCAGCTACAGGGTCTTCTCTTACTGCTCTAGCTCAGCTGACTCCTTAGCACCGACTAAATGGCCAAATAATGCCTGCACAGAGAACATGCAGATGCCGCATCTGTTGATGACCCTCTCTCAATCCCCTGTGCATTCCTCCTTCGGTAGCAGCAGCCCCTGCAGAAGAGCAGGCAAGGGAACAAAAGGAACACTGGAGATCCCTCTGTCTTTTTCTTTTGCTCTCCCGTTGATCAGGGCACTAGACCGAGCTTTGCTGGAGAGCTGCAATCCCCAATGCAGCATTTTGTTGAGTGACTGTAAGAGCAGCTTTTTTAGCATTCCTTCCTGCTGCAGAAGCACACGATACCAGGGAGGACCTGGCGAGGCAGTCACAGCGGACATCCAAGCAGCACCTCGGAGCTGCAACTGTTCTGGGGGAAGTGATGCTCTTGTGAACGCGGTCAAAAGGGACCCAGGAAGGCATATAATGAGAGTTAGCCAATTTTTCAAGGGGCTGTGTTTTGTTCCATTAGCAATTTTCTACAGCATTAAGCAGTTTCATGGTACATTGTAGTCTGTTGCCCGAAATGGTGTACAGACTATTTTCAATCCAGAAAGCTGAAGGATTTGAGACTTTAAACATCATGCTGGGCAGGGAGACTAGGAACAGAACAGCAGTGACACACCATAAGCTTTCTAGTGCAACAAAACTGATCTTCCTTCCCAGCACTGCAGCCCCATCAGGAGTCCTGCTCCGGCCTTTCAGTGAGCTGCTGCATCAGTGCCCAAGAAAGAGTCTACACCTTTATTAATCACTACCTGTGCCTAACCTGTACTCTCTCCTTGCTCCAGCCTTCCATCCTTTCCCTTCTTTCTTCCTTCTTACCTTTTCTCTTTAAACAGTCTCCCTTCCTATTCCTTCTCAGTGAAATTGTCCAGAGATAATAATAATAATAATAATAATAACAATAATAATAATAATAAATAGAACTACTTAATTAACTATGGGGTCAAGAACTGTCTTTTTATATAACAGATGTAATATATGTATTTCAATCATTATTTCCGTTAAATTTAGATCTCTATTTGTCCCTTCCAATTACACAAAGAAAACAGCAAGTTATTGGCATCTCCTCAGTGAGAGGGGCTGTACAACAGGTGTCTTAGGATAGTCACACTAATTTTCAGAAAAAAAATTAGGACACAAGCAAAAAGTTATAAAAGAGTTAGAGGATACATCAGCTGTATGCCATAAGCAGCACCCTTAGCTTTCCAGAAGCAAACTGGACCACATCAGCCATGGCATTTTAAAAACACAACACTCAAGAGTAACAAGTGACATGATACAATATGCACAACACATCTGGACTCCACTAAACAATCATTAAAGGTCAATGCATAAGAACTGCACTGCACCTGGCTGAGACTCTTCATATAGGACATGGAGAATTTGGGAGCATCTGCAGCTTCAAGGGAGATGAGGAATACTGGATGGCTATTGAGGTCTTTAAGATCTTGCCTTTTAGAATCACTAACATTTCTAACAGTAACAACAGTAATATTTTTTATTGCTCCTTTGTGTTTGAAGCAGCTTGGAATCAATGTCTTTGGCAAGGAAGAATTCCTTAAAATGTTCTGCAATTTCTCCTTTTTATTTATGACTATAATCCTAAAATCACAGACAGCTCACACAGGGAGAGTAAAGGAGCAAAATGCTGTAAAGGCAGCTTGAAAAAATGAGAGCTCTCATCTATTACAGGGAGTTCTGTCCCATTTAATTTCATGAATATTATTAGAATTATGGTTATGCATTTGCCACTGGAATATTTCTCAACTATTATATTAAACTTCACAGATCAAACTACAGGTAGTTTTTCAAAACAAACCCCCAAAATAAAGACCAACCAAGGTGCTCAGCACCTTCTGCACATACTGCTGGGGGATCTGCCCTGTGCCCTCCGTGGTAGCTGAACTCAGACTGACTTCAGCTATGGGGGGAGCTGCCTACTAACCACAGGATACATCCCTTTGGATTTACAGCAAGAGAGAGAAGGACCTCTTTGCTGAGCATGCAATAGTCACAGCCAGCGCGGCTGCGGTGTGGGCAGTCATGTCATGAACCTCACAAACGTGCAAACACCACTGCCTGACACCCACGCTGAGACGCTCCTTAGCACAAAAGTATCTCTAATTTTGTGGGTAACGTGTATTCTGCTGCTGCCCTTGCCACCGATAAGGAGCCATGGAAACAGGAATGACCTGGAGGTTTGGATGCATTTCCAAGACTCCTCACTGACCTTGTGCCAGCCATCCACTACCTCCTCCCAGAGCCATGCCTCCTTGCTCCCAGAGGCTCCCAGTGCTCATGTGGAGCAACGTTTGTGGGAGAAGGTCAAAGCTTGGGTCCAACAGCACAGAACACAGACCAAGGGGAGGCTGGGAGGAGAGCAGAGCGGGACTTCTGTGACTCCTGCCTGTTTTCCCCAGACGTACACTCTAAACAAAAGAAAGTATCCATTTGAAGAATGAGATTGTGCGTCCCAGAGAACCAGAGTAACATCCATGCGCCAGGGTAGTGAAGGAAAGGAACCATGTCACAGTGCAAGTGAACTGCTGATCTGTGTAAAATGCCAGGCATGGTATCCAGCACCATGCCGAGAGCACGAAGGAGAGCACTACTGCTCATGGAAGCTGTGCCTATGTAGTGGGATGGGATGGTAAGCTCCACTGGGCCTCCATGGGGCCGTGCCTTGACTGTCTCCCAGCTGCTTTCTGGGATAAGACCTGGATATAAACCACCCTTCTCTCCACCCTAATCTCCTCTGGAAAGGAGCCCAGACACAAGAGGAGAGGCAGCCTGGTTGCTCCAGGTGGGGCACCACCAATCCTAGCCACGCAGGGAGGATGCAGCAATACTCCGCACCCGGGGACACACTCCTGCACACGTAGCGGGCTTCCCCTCCACAGTATCCCGTGAAGTCCACGCCGGAGTAACCAAGCATGGAAGCTGGTCTGGCATCAGGTCATCAAGGGTATGTTCTGGTCAGGGCTGAGCTGTATGAACATTTCTACTCGAGTGTTTTCTGCTGAAGCACTGAGTTCATCCTCTAGATGCACTTTCTCCAGCCTCAACATCCATCCTGCAAACCTCTGTTATAATGCTGAGGAAGTCAAGGTGCTTACACAGCTGATTGCCTTCTCACAGCAAACTGCTGTGCATTCAATTGCATCTGCTAATATCCTCTGTAATCCAAACTATGTGGGTAAAAGCAATCAGGAAGGCTCAGATTTAAACGGCAACAAAGCTTGATGTTGTTTCTGGGCTGTCCTCTTCTAGATATTTACTCAAAACTGCACTTCACGTTGAGTTTTTTCTCCCTAAGAGGCAGAACTTTTCTGCACCTAAAGACAGCAAATTCTCCATTTCTTGTCACCTAGAAAACAACTTGACTAAATGGAATTAACTGAAACCAAACTTCCATCGCAGAAAACTAGAAGGCTGTCTTTTTTTGCTAGTCTACATCAATTCTTACTGAAGGGATATTTTTAACAGGCAGCCTACCCTTCTCAGCGAGATAAAGTTTGAATAAAAGAACACATTAAAAGGAATATAAAAGTACATATATGAATGAAGAGCTGTTCGCTGAAAACAGCCACAGATAAAAATCCCTGGAAATGTCATCATGCACTGTTTGTAGATACAGCTGTACCCGTATCTCTAAATTACAAATGATAATGAGGTGTAAAGATTTTTATCAGATACCTAGCCTGCTTGAAAGGCCTTTGTGTGTTGGCTGGTGTAGTCTCATATTAGGTGGTAGGAATTTTGTTTTCTTTTCTAAGTGGAACATCAGATTACACAGGTTTTATTTCACTGCTGATTGCAGTCGTCCACTTAACATCTTGACAGATATTCAAGAATGGAGCAAGGCTGGTGGCGCTGCCGAGTGAGGTGCACATTCATCCATCATCTGCTAACAGATCACTTGGAGGGCCAGGCCTTATGTCATTAGCCTGCTGCACTCCACAACTTGGTGGCTTGCCTTTTTTTTTTTTAAATTCCTGCTAAGTAGGTTTATCAACAATTTTGTGACAGCCTGTTAGCTTTCGTTCCTACAAACAAAAACAGCAACTGAAAACATCATAGGCCAAAGCTTGAGTAATACGGTAGGTTTTTTTGATATATTTGCTGGAGGTAACACAGTTGTGTGATGTTTTGGCCTATTTCCAGCAAGCACTACCACTGCACAGTCTGTGTGTTGCTGACTATTCTTCAAATGCTTTGTTTACTTTTTCACAGCAGCAGGACTGTGGTGGCCTGTTGCGCCATCTCCTGCGCTCCTGTCCCAGTCCACTCTGGCCCCTGCTGTGGAAGAAGATGGGCTCCCAGTTGTGCCCGTGATTCTGCTGTTTGAGGGTCAGCCTGGAAGATCTTAAAGTAAGAAAGGTCACTTTGGGGTCCAAACAGACAACAGGCACCGGCTCAGACTTAGGAATAACTAACCAGGACCCAAACACACCGCCGAGCCCCGGGCACCGCGTGGTGGGAGGCCTGCAGCAGAGCAAGCCCTGGACAGGACAGCGTGCGCTGCAGTCCCGATCCCCCACACGCCGCCCAGGTCCTCCGGCTGCTCTCGCCTGTGCTTCGGCTTGGCCAAAGGCGAAGATGCCCCAAGACTAATCGCCTCTGTGATCCAATCCCGTCCGATCCCTGACCGGTCTTCCTGAAAAGCAGTTTTCCAGAAGGGTCAGGCAGAGGATTTCCTGGACTCCATACCACCTCTGCTGGCACAGGCAAACCAAGTGCCCAACCTCGCTGTGACCCAGCAGAGCTGCGTACCGGTGTGGGACAAAACAAGGACCCTGAGAAAGACTTTGGCCCCATGGAAGGAAATGTAGCAGTTAACAGTTTCTCCTCTACATGATCACTCTTGCTCTTGCTATCTAATAAGTTCAGGGAAAAATCTTTTTTTCAAGAAAAAATTATTTTGGGGAAAGAATTGAGAGGAGTTATAAATGTAATCAATGTTTGCTGCTGCTGCCCGGTACAGTGCAAGTGGCAGGAGCATCCATACCACCACGTTGCGGACAGGCACTGAGAATCTGGGGCTCAATCTCATGCAGAAAGCAAACTTGTCCATTGGTCCAACATGACTGCTGAAATGTTTTGTGAAACGAAGCTGATTGCTCTGTGTCCATTCATTAGTGCTTTTGGCACCTTGTTCAGCCTCCTTTGTGACTTCTTATTTTTGTCAGCTTTTCTACTTGGTTACATTAAAAGAGGAATTCTCTTGAACCTCTTTAATGTTCTTAAACTCATAAACCACAAAGCATGTTCTATTTGTGGCAGCCTGTAAGATTTATTATACTAAATGGCTTTGTGTTCACACCTCTGTTGAAAGAGAGAAACAAACTCTTCAGCACTGGAGAAAGAATTGTTGCTTGTCAACATGCCGCTGCATAGTTTGACTTCACTGGACACATGAGGAGAGTAAGATTTCTCTCTAGCACTGTGGTCTGTGAAATAGTCCTTGACAAGAAGCAACGGATACAGAAACTCGAAGCTACCTGTATACATGAAATAGTTATCATCCTGCCTGCTTTTATGTAACAGTGGAAAAATGCATTTGCATCTATTTGGGAAGCACTCAGTAAAATCATTAAAAGCCATGGATGAAACCATATAAAACAGATTTGTGTTTCCTTGTCCCAGTATACTCAACATAACAAAGGGCATAAACTTCTTAATGTAAATAGATCACACTTGCACAACAGTATTCTAAATAAATCTGGGGCTAATGCAGTTTATGAGATACACTGAGGAGGTTAAATTGTTTCTGACTAGGTGGTTAATTAAAGGATTTATTTTGCAATTGCAGAGGACCCATAACTCATGAGTTACTGCACAATAAAAGTGTTGTAGATGTGTAAAACAACACCACGATTAACTCCCCCAAGCCACCTAGCCCCACGCAGTTCTGTGTGCCCCTTCCTTGTGCCAACAGCCCCAATCCAGAATTCAGGAACTTCTACCAAACTGTGGCATGGGGTTGAGGGTTGTTTTTGTTGTTGTTGTTGTTGTTTTGGGGTTTGCGCTTTTGTTTTGGTTTGGGTTTTTTTAGTGAAATAGATGCATCTGATGAAGTGGTTGGCTCAGGGCTTCTGCCAGCTACATCAGAGGAGGAAAAAAAAAATATATGGAGGATTAATTATCAAGCAAAAGGGGTCTGGAACAGCCTGATAAGACTTTTTAATAGATGGTTCTCATTCTGTTTCTCTCTCAAAAGACTCCTGAGGATCTTTGAGCTCTACAGCAAAGCCTCCATCAGAAGACATATTGCATTTGTATTTCGTTTGGCAAGGTCTAGCATTTGTTTTACCATTTCCTCAAAGTAATCTTAATGTTTAATGAAAAGTGACAAAGAGGAAGTGTGGAAAAAAAAAAAAAAAGAGAACATGGTTTTCCTTTTAGTTAAAACTCTGATTGTTTTGGTTCATATTAAAAAAATGATTTTCCTATATATTTAGCCCTCTAAAATCCATGCCATTCGGCTACCAGCATTAATGATGTTAGGGTGAATTATAAAGAGAAATCAAATTTTCCATAGCATTTGAACGCCATTAAAATGCCAAACAATAAACTACCAGACTGCAAATTAGATCAGTGGAAATATCAAACACATTGCGGTATAAAATCCATAATTGCATTTAGCGCTTTGGCTCCCAGGGGACAGGCTGCTAAAGATCATCACTGTGCCACATATGAGAAGCTATTGACAGAACGATAAAAATCGACAGGCTAACCAAATAAACACTGCAGGCTTCATTAAATATTCAGCAACTGAAATTTGACTATCATGCGCCTTTTTTCCCACTAGATGTGTCCTGCTGCAGCGCTCAGAATTTTTACTGTGACAGCAATATGGGATGCTGTGCCCTGCAGGCCTGCGCAGCACCGAGCGGCGGCAGGACACGGTCAGCACCGTCAGGTACCGCTGCCATCAATAAACATGCTGCAGCTCAGACAGGGTTATTATTCTTTTGAATACAATATTAGCCTTGGCCCCAGGAATATCTGGCTCCAAAGACTTTAATTAGAGGAAGTGTAATATCTACAAAAGTTTTAACATTTCTCCTATGGGGATAGGGATGTCTTGTCCCTAACAAGGCACTGTTTTAAGGAGCTGAGCCCTAAATTACGTCCTCCCTCTCCCTCCTTCTACTGGGTGGGGTGATGCAGGGACTGCATGATCCTGCACACCCTGAGAAGGCAGAGGGTCAAGCTGTTCCAGGCCAGCCAATGCTTAAATGGCCACCTGTATTTAAAGAGTCACAGAGCATGCTGTTCACTTAAAGAGCTCTACACCGAGGCCAGAATGTGCCTGCTGGCTCAGGCTCTGGGATGCTCACCTCTGCATGGCTCTGACCAGGGGGAAGGGTGGTTTGCCTGGTGTAGCTCTGGCTTTCACACTGTAAAAGGGACACAGATGGAATGAGCGTCCCTGGCAGAAGACAAGATGGTGCTAATTTTGAATTTTATTAACCACTTATTTCTTGTTACTCTCTTGGATTACCTGCTGCCAGGAAGAACGTGTCTGTAGCTTATGCAACCATTCTTTCTGGTCACGGCGAGCTACAATGGAGCTACAGGAGAGCCTGGTAGAGGCAGAGGGCACAGACCCATGCCATGTGTTTGTGGAAGAAAAAAGGAATCTAAGAAAAGCCAGTACATCCCAAGGAATTCTGCAAGCAGAACAATACTTGCTGCTCTTGGACCTGGCCTGACCAAAAGGGTGAGAGATTGAGACTTTGTACAGAGTTTGGGTACCAAACTGTTTAAAGTATTTAAAATATACTGCCACATTTCTTAAAATTATATTGAACATTTCAAATCCTGGAAATGGTTCCCAGTATCCTGTCAAGACACCTTTTAGCCTGCTTGCACAATTGTGCGTGCAGAGTGGCACACTTACTGCTGCAATAGCAAAAATGACAACAACGAAAAGACTGCATGTTTCCTCTCTCTGTTCCTACAGGCCTTGAGTCTGAAATTAGAACAAATAAAATGTATAATGCATGCTCTGGAAGCACCCAATAGGGTTATAAGCAGCCATTCCCTCTTCATGGAGAAAAAGTTTATGTAAATGACTGATGACAGTGTTATTGTGTGAGGAATATCAATGGAGTAATTACAGTTACATAGCTTGCTGCTGCACTGCTGCTCTAAGCCTGTGTTAATTTTTCACACCACTCCCTTGGGAAAGATCGCAGTGTGCTCCTAAGAGCAGAGCTAATAATCGGAGCTCTGAGCCACTACCGCTGAAACTAGCCCCAAGGTCTTTCTGAGCAGACTGCTAAACACTGACTGTCTCCCCAGAGAGAAGAGAACAGAGATAAAATGATTAAAAACTGCCAAATTGGACTGGCAATCACTTGGCTATACTGTCAGCCCAAGACAAGACAAATCTCAGTTATTTTTTCTTTTGTGAGCTGGAGAACTAGGATAGCACAAAGCAGCGTGGCTGCAAACAGAGCAGCAGACTACCCACATTTCAGGTCTTCACAAGTACTGTGTCAACATCTGCAGACACAAATGACGTGTCAGTGATTGTATTTAACACTAACAGAAAGCAAGAATCGAGAAAACCAATTTCTATTTAGGCCTACTGGGACTCTTATTATTATGAGTCAATTTCACTTGTTTGATCCCAAGAATAATTTCAGGACTGAGCAGATCACAGACTCAATAACTACATCTTACTCTATATGTGCAGTTCCCTGAGGTTAGATACTGCTGATACTGTTTGTGCTAAAATTTTAGACAAATTACATACTCTGGTCAGTTCCGTATAGTGAAAGGCAGAACAAAGATTAAGTGACAGGACACAACTTAAAACTCTGTCCAATAAATGTGCTTTTAAAAAGTCAACCAAGGTATCTCTGCACCTCAGCAGTGTGAACGCTGTGAGAGGATCCCAAGCCACATCTGATGATTAGTAAAATGAGGTACCACTTCCCACTAGGTTAGAAGAAATACTCCGTATCGAAAGAGAAAAGTGTACCACAATTAGCCTACCAGCTAGAAAACAACAGCCCACAGCAAAGCAAGCACGCAGTACTGCCATCAACCACTTCAAAAAGGTGTATCAACCTTTCCTGGCGAGGGGACAAAGAACAACAGCCTGAAATGGCTGTGGACAATCCCACTGACCTAACACCTCACTCGTCTGCAACCCCTGTGTGAGTTGCATCTTCTGTGTGCATCCTGCCAAAATTGGTCGACATAGCTCCATCCCTGTCAAGGGGCAAAAGGGTGACAGCCATAGACCTCTTCTACCTTCCAATCACAGTATTTTTAGCTTGATTTAATTGCATGAAGTCGTAAGTGCAGGTGTCAGCAATCACGTAACCACCTATCCAGGCCTTTTACAGGAGTCTAATTGTCAAGTGGCTCATGCATAATAATGGCAAAAAGTTATCCCAGTCTGGAACTGGGGCTCAGACTCCCTCCTATCTATCCACAGAAAGAGAGATGACACAGGGGCTTTTCTCCCCCACCCCATACATTTCTTAAATATTTATTTGTGATTAAAAATACATCTAGCCCATTCCCTTCTGAAGCAAGAGGAAGAAATCTGGCAAGATTTAACACTGGCAGCTGGCTGGGATAAAGTTGGGCTATAGGAGGCAACTTGCTTTGATAAATCCTCCAAAGCTTCCAGTTTCCACCAAAACATCCATAGACACATCTGCTCCCCAAATACCTCATTTACAGGACAACTACTAGAAGCCTCTGACAGAGTTTCACGGGGATTAAGATGATATCTCAGCTCTGACTCTTTCTTTATAGGACTGTACCAGTCTTCCCTACACAGGGCTGCCTGGGCACTGATGTCTGCCTGGGGACTGACTGCAGCCTCCTGCCACCTACGCAGCACCCACGTCTGCTGCAGTAACACAGCGTACCCTGCGCGTGGTACTCTGCCAGCCCTGAAAACGCTGCCTGGAACCATCCACAAAACAGCTTCTTGTATGAGCAATGGGTGAGAGAGAACAGGTTTGGTCCTCCTGATCCTAACAGAGATCTGCATTTTGGAAATGAGATACTTTTGAAAACCTGCACATGAAGAAGGGAGGTAAGCAAAGCAACCCCAACACAGAAATTATTCTACTGTTTCTGTCTCAGAACAGCCCTGTTTTAATATTTTTGCCCTCAGCTCTGCATCGTGTATGGGGTAAAGGGGGATTCGCAGCAAGCCAAGGGATTCGCAAGGGGAAGGTCTGCACTAAGTCCCTCTCTCTCCATCCCGGAGAGGGAAGCGGGAAGAAGTCCAGAGAAAGCCATGCCCCGAGGTGAGGGGCAGGCAGGGACACTTGGGGGCCTCAGGTTGAAACACCCCCCACAAGACATCAGTGGGCGCTGCTGAACTGCCCAGTGCAGCGTCTTCTACAGGAAGGCTGCGTGCTGGGGCTGGACTCTGGACTGCTGAACTAAAACCACATCTAAGGCAGAATATAGTGCAGTTATTAAATAAGTTTTCATTTATTTTGTTGATAGCTCATTTTTAGCTGATTCTTTTTGATCTGTCTCAGTGCCTTGTGCGACATGTCCTGCAGGTCCACCCCAGCTTGCTCCAGCTGTGTTGAAAAGCACCGTCCCTCCCTTTAAACCCGATGGCTTTTGTTTTTCATCAGAGTAAGACAAGCAGAATCCTTTCCACCTATTCCAAAACTGATCTCTCTCAGAGAAACAGAAAAACTATGACACAGAGCTCTGCTAAGTCCCATTTATTGACTCCCAGTTATCTATCAGTTACCATTTCCTGCCTGTACAAGAAGCTGTTAAGGTGAGTCTCTAAAATAAATTGAGGAATATCTACATACCACATCTACAACCCCTTTCCACTCAGCTACACACACCGATATATTCACAACTACTCAATTAAGAGAGTCTAAACAGGCATATATGTGCAGCCTGGGAAAGTTTAAGTTACTGAGCCCTCTCTGTAGGGCGTTTGTGGAGTGGAAACATTTCACACCGCTGAAGCTCAGATTCAGCAAGTCCAGTCTGCGTGGATGTGACACAGCCCCGCCGGACAGCCCTCATCCCCTGCCTTCGACATAACACAGTCATCTTGCCAGCTGACAGACTTTTTGCAGGAGAAACAACATGGGTTTGGCTTACTGTGTTTGTTTTTGCATTTCCAATCTTAAAAAAATCCACTAGAATCTTAACTTTCATAGACAAAAATATACCTTTTTCACACACTAAATATATACTTTATATACACACGACACGCACTTACCACACACTTAAAGAACATTATTATGAGCAGAGAGTCATATTGTAAACAGAAAAACAACTTTCTACTTCAGCTGCTATAGATCCAGATGCTTTCTCTGTTCTGCAACTCGCCAGACACATATGATTAAAAAGAACATACCAGGTATTACAACTATTAAACTGTTAGATACAATTTACAATGGCAATAACCCCCTTGTCGTTGGTCCTTGCTAAAGTTAACCAGAAGTTTGTCAGATATTTAACAGCTTGTGGAGTGAACCGAGTTTGTGACTTGTTTCACAGAAGTTTGTTCAGTTACTTCTTACAATCACTAGCTTTTGTTTTAACTCAGTTTGCTCAAGTTAAGAAAAATGTGAGGCTACGGGGCACTTTACTTTTGGACCATTGATAGAAAGCGTTCCACGTCGTTTGTATTCAGAGCAGCTCAGACCCGATTCCTGCTCTGTACTTGCAGAGAGTTGAGGACTGAACACCCCCCAGTGCAGGCTGGCAAACCACACTGGAGCGGCACCAGAGCCAGGCGAACGCCTCAAGGACTCGGCTCTGGACAAAACAACCTCCGAGCCTTAAGGGCGGAGGCTGCCGACACAGTCTGGGCACCAGGGTGCCCACGGCAGGGCCAGCAGCCTGGCCTCTCCGGGCCACCCAGCCCCACACACAGACAGGCTGCAGCCTGGCCACGCGTCCCCGGGCCAATATGCTGGGGAAGGTCAGGTTCGGCGGCCCTCCTGCGAGTGCTCTGGAAGTGTCCTGAGGGACATCTGGTGGACCGTTCTGTGGAGCAATGGCAGGAGCAGGCACCAGGCTGGCCTGTCTGACGCGCTTCCCTGGTCCTCCAACAGCACCACCAGCTCTGGAGAGGACTTGGGTGCACAACAGTGGTAAGGCTGGCCAAAAGACAGGAGGGGAATGAGCATCCAGAAGTGTCCTCGTTTTATGGAAAGTTTCATTAACTTTGGTAGAGATGTCTGAACCAGGAAAGCTGCTGGTGCTCACTCACCGAGAGTAATGAGGTTTGACAGATTTTTCTCAAGCATTACAGAACATAGGCTCCCCTGCTCATCAGAAGCAAGATGTTGTCTGGGTGGATGTCTATCCCACAAAATCTGAACAATTTAAACAGGTGACAGCATGTACACCATGAAGCTACTCTGTTATTTGTGTCCCCCCGCCTGGGTCGAGCACTGCAAACGCAAACCAGCCCAGCCTCAGAGTACCCACCAGCAAGGTGCAGCATTGGAAAGATGAGTAAGAGCTGAAGACGAGACAATGCCCAAATGAACATTTTCTCACTACAAGTCCCTAAGCTCAGCTTGTTGCCTGCCACCTCTGGCTAAATTCACGCAGAATTTAGCCCCAAACTTCCCTCGATTTTTAGCTTAACAAAGGATCCCTGGGTTTAGCAATTCCACCAGATGATGAAAAGACCAGTTTACAGAATGTCTTAACTTTCTAAATTTATTTCTGGAGAGCTGATAATTTAGGGCCTGACACCACGTGCAAGTCTTGCCTGAGCAGGAACCCTGCGTGGTGTAATCGTTTCCTGCTGCGAGGGCACGGTGTCTGGATCAAGGCTCACAGCCGACACACTTCTGCCTGACATCAGGCTGGATCAGCTGCTTCTCTGTGCCATCAGCACAATCCTTCAACCATTCCTCATCAGCCAACTTTCCCTTTCAGTGGCACAAGTGTTGTCAGTGTATGAGCTGCCCTTTTTTTTTTTTTTTTTTGCTTCAGTTCTCAAGGGAATGAACTGGGAGGTGCAGATTTTATTATGCTAATGAAATAAGAACACAACAGCCCTCTGAAGCATGCAAGCCAGAGTCTAGGGGCAGTGCTAAAAACCTCTCCCACAGGAAAAACAGATACAAGGCTGGCTTTGAAAGTGGGCGTCTTCTACACTAACCACTGCATTGTCAGAAAACCACAGCTGTCCACCACATGAGCAAGCTCAAATGTAATTGCATTGGGGCGTGCTGACAGTACAGTGCCCACAATGCAGCGCGCCCAGGGTGCTCCCCTGCAACAAGGGGCAGCTCCTCAGGCGTCTCATGGCTCGGTGCTGATGGCCCCACAGACCAACACTCACAAGGAGAAATAACAGGGCACGGCACACACTGAGCACCGAGTCAAGCTGCGCCAAAGTGAGCTTTCCTGTCTGTTTTCCTAAAGGTGAGGTGCCGAAGGGCCTGCCTGGGTGTTTCTAACATGGGAACTCCCCCCCCCCGCCACTTCTTTTTGACTCTTCTATATGCAACAATTTTTATTGGTGCCTATCTTGTAGCACAGCATCAATGTTAAACTGCAGTGTAAATCTCCAGCTGAGAACCTGCACAATTCCTGCTGGATGTTCGATCTTTTGAGATGCTGTGCATAGCACCTCTCTAGATCAGCTGTCTGCCCTGTCATGCTCTTACAGTATATGCAGAACAGCTTTGGTCTTCCAGAAGAAAAAAAAAAAAACGACACAAAAGCCAGGCCATTATTAAAATGAGTTTAGTAAACAATAATCACAGGAATAGTTAATAAGCGCAGCCTTTCTGTGTTAAGTAGGAAATTAGATCCACTGCCCCATTACTATTTTGAGTGAGAAAGCAATGATGCCTTTAATTATGCATAGTCTGCTTTATTTGAACTGTGTTGGCTGTTGTGAGGGAAATAATCAATGTAAACGCCTCCTGAGGTCGCTCCTGAGGCAGACGTGAAATGAACTAAGTGAGCAGAGCAGTGCGTATAATCATATCAAGCAAATCCCCAGGTACTAGCCCGAGAATCACACATACATATGATTTATACACTCTCAACAACTCAACACTGACACCCCGAGCCATTTGAACAGCAGAGCTTGCATATTGCTTTGAATTTTTATCTACACATGACAAGTCAAATTTTTGAAGTCGGAATTAATTCTGTGCATTTTCAAACGAATATAGCCTACACCAAGTTCAGTGGAAATCCTGCTTAATTACAGATGATAGAACTCAACTCCTTTTCAAAAACAGTTTGTATTCTAGGGTTTTTAAGCAGAACTCCCCAGAGAATTTCTTCAGACTAAAGACAATCTTCAGTAGAAGTTCAACATTAAAGAAGTTTAGAACCAAACCCTACTTTAGTGAGGGATGCGAGAATCAGTCTGGATGTATTGTCTTTTAACTTCTATATTCTACAGTATTTATCCAGTAACGATTTGTTTACAAACCTACCCAGCTTTTTTGTTATTTTTCAAGTTTCAGAGTTCAAGCAAGTATTTTAAATATGAGTATCTATTTTGAGTGTGAATTGGCAGCATGTGTGTTAAAGCTGTGATGGAGAGAATGCAACACCTGAAACAAGACTTTCTGGGTCAGATTCCCTTACCAACCATCTTTTAGCAACTTGGATACCGTGGCAGGGCCACAGCTCACCTTTATTTATCTGCCCATCTTACTGTGTGCGGAAGGAAGCCTTCACCAAGAAGCCTACTTGGGGGAGGAAAGGAAAAAAACCCCCAAAACCAAAAAAGGAATTGCCCTGTGACTCAGAGAATAGATTTGGCTGCCGCAGCTGGTAGGCAAATGCGCAAGACCCAGACCTGGAATGGCCACCGAAGGTCCTTCCAGCTCCGCTGGGAAGGAATTTGCTCCAGGATTCCTCAAACACTGACCTGCCCTCTCCAGCGGCTGCGGCTCCGGGGGGCAGCGGGGCCTGGGCCCGCGGCTCTCCCACGGCCACCGGTGCAGATTCGCTCGCTAGCAGCCGTACCCGCTGGGGAGAGTCAGTGATGGATCGGGGAAGGACAAATCCTGGCTGATTTACATCCACGTGAGCCTAATTGCTTCACTTCGCACCCTGTAAATCACACCTGCCAGTGAAGTAATCCTGCCACTCCCTTGCACGCAGCCCAAGTCTGTGATGGATTTGGCAACAAGACTCAGGTATCACAAGTCCCAGGTCAACGCATCCATCATTTATTGGGGATGGCACCGAAGTCCTACACGCCAACCCATTTTTTACAGCTGCTTGCTGCAAGAACTCTTTTCAGTTCACCCTGATGAGCTGCTTTTCTCCCACCCCATCTGCTGCAGCCCTGAAAACACGATGTTCCACCTGTGACATCACCTTCATTGCCATGGCAACAGACCATGTCCTCAGCTACACAGAGGGCCTGCTTGAAACGCGAGTTTCTGTAAAGCAGAAAGCACGCACACACAGAGGTTGGACACGTCTGACCGGGAACGGAGCTGGGTCCCATGACCCTGGATACGTTCTCCTGAACGGAAAAAGGCTGGTTTGGAGAAAGTCGGGCCAGTCCAACCTGCTACGGGATGCCAGGCTGTGGCACACCCGCCGGGTCTGTACCACCGCCTGTGAACAGCACCAGATGCTCGCTGCTGACACTGCCTGCCTCAGAGAAGGCTATGCTCAACTGACCAGCAGGTCTGCAAAGCAAGAAGTTTACGGCCCTCTTCAGCGTCTTCCTTCTGTGACCAGGGCATCCTCACACAGTTCCGAGACTGGGCTGAACTGTGAAATTTGTGTAACCCACACACATACCCCCAGAATAAAGTTTCTAAGCGGTCTTGTGCAAGGCCTTCCACTCCAAAAAGCACAGTGGAAAGATTTGTTTTGGTCGCAGCTGAACTACCATAGCGTTTGCTCAGCACAGTTTTCTGAAATCTCATCACTGCTGGTGAAGGAACCGTATCATGGTTATAAAGAAGTTTCTCAGTGCATGCCTGGATGTTTGTGCATGGACATCTGCTCTCCACTCCAAATGCAAGATTTCTGCAGGTCCCTCATCCATGTGTTAAAGGGAGTTTGATCTTTCACAGAGACATGCACTGGCGTGAACTTCACCCTAAGGAGTTAAATCAGCTTTTGCTATGGAAACTCTCATGATAAAAATAGCTCCTCCTGCTCTAAAGGATTTGTACCGTGCATGATTTAAGGGGGCTTATGGAACTGTCCCGTGCAGTTTGTTTTGTGGCACAGAAATCATATTTGTCAAAAATTTCTTTCTTTCACCAAGATTCATTTGAATAGGTTCTGCTGTACTGGCCATATTATGGGAAAATACTAGCATCTCCTTTTCAAATGGAAAAGGCAAGCTTATGCTTCTTAGCATTTTGCCTAGAAATAAAAGTTTTACGGAGTAAGAGCTTATGGTGGTCTGTAATTATTATACATAATCCTCCAACCTATCCCTAAGCATGTTACCATAAATCTTTAAGAGTAAGTCTGAATAGAGGTATCCAGGATCATGAAGTAGTTAGTAGTAGTTCGTGACTTCAGACTTTTCAAGTCTACAAGCAAAACAGCCATCTCCAAAACATGCTAAAACAAAACAATAAAAAAATGCAACAAGAGACTACAGGCTATTTGTGTTCTCTGCTGGATTTGACAGTTTAATGCTCTTAAAATTGAAATGCTGTAATGGTGATTCTAGAAAAATATATTCAGCCTCATGTTTTCCAAGAGATGGGCAGACACAGAGCTGGGTATTGGGAGCTTATTTTAAGATTATTTGAAAGCAGAAATATTGTTGATTTATTTTATTTTCATGTTTTAAGAGGGCTGTTCTGGTCACCTGAAAACAAATGGCAAGTGCAAAGGCACATCCAGTCACCATAGGCTTGGCAGGCCTGGAAAAAAGTGACTGGCATGAGTTCTGAGTGAGGCTCAAGGCAATGATCAGATGAACTATCACCTTACTACCTGCCTCAGTAGCACTGTGCACTGGGGACATGATCTTTTCGAATAAGAGCGATAGTATTTCTAATCCCAGCTTCTGACTTTACCCCTATATAACATGTACAAGACGCAGAAGTATTTTCTCAACAGTTTATGAACTGTGAGCACCAGTGAAACGATGCATCTCGGCACTGCAATGCCTTAGCACGTCTGCCAGAAGAACTGTAACAATGGGCTTTGTCAGCGCACGCAACCACAAAATGTGGAGATGCTCCAGGAGCACTGAATAGGCTCCTATGCCACACACACAGCTGGAATGACCTGAAATTCCTGTCCCCTCTCTTGAAATAACATCGGCAGAAGTGAACAAGGTTTCCAGCCCAGGGTACGATCTAGAGGCCAGCCTGTCTGTGGGACCGTGTGTCACGGGCGGCAGCTGCAGCCCTCCTCCACCTGTGGGTCTGCATTGCCCAACTGCCGAGCAAGCATTCCCATGGGCTTATCCTTCAGGCAGAGCTTGGGGGATCACACAGCCGTACACACATGTGCACACAAACACATCTGCACACACTCACATTTTCCAGCCCCTTAAAGAAAATAAATTGCATGAACGTCATGCATATTTTAAGCTGATACCCTGGGGGATTTTCAGACCAAAAATGCCTTAACCAGAAAACTTTGTATTTTCCTTGCTCTCAAAAACTCAGAAGAATTCATATACAAACGATGACAAATACTTCATGCAAAGAGACAGTTACTCCCAGAGCAGAGGGAATAGGGCCAGCTCAAGTAGTTAGAACGGCTGCATGCAGCTAGCCCCTTTGCTTCAAGACCACAGGAATTGTTTATCACTGAGACTCTCCCAGGCTAATTGAAACCAGCCCTGACTTTTGAACCTGCCAGCACTAAAGAAACTTTAAGTGTTTTCTCCTACTGAGATTTGGCCTATGGGGACTGCTCATTGCTCACCCCTCAGTCATTTTCAGTTCATTTTATTTCCACCTTGAATGAATCCTTAGTCTAAAAGATGCTTAAGCAATTCTCTGGTAAAACACTTTGTTTATAGGACAATGAAATTTTGAGACTCTGTTGCATCCTTCTAAGGACACTGATACTAAGTAAGTTTGAATCCATACATTAAGGACCACTATTATAAGACAGTTTCAACAGTGTCTTTGTGGTTTATATTTCACAAGGGTAACTTACAGGCATTTGCCGGGTACAGCATGCTCTCACTTAGGATTTTCACAAGCTCTTGTGCAGGGAATCGGAAAGAGAGTCCAGTCAATCTGAAGCTGGTTTAACATTTGCTAAAACCAACCTGAAAAACATTACCATCTAAAGGCAGACTTCCCTAGTGGTATGTACTGTACTAGACAGGTATGCTGGCCTGCCCTACACACGAACGGGGAATGATTTTTTTTTTTTCCCAGTACATATCTTCATTTGGATGCTGCAATAACAGGACACCGATGTATAATGCCTCCCTACAAAAAAACCATGTTGGAAAACATTGCAACCATGATGCTCTACGGCTAACATGCAACCCACAGCCTTATCATCGATGGAGAAACCGATACAGGTCACAGCACCAGGTCCTGGCAGCCTGACATCCCAAGCCCTCTTCCAGCTCTCCTAATCCCCCCAGGACACTGCTCAGTGCATCACAGATTAAGTCAGGACAAGCAGGCAGGCAGCAGCACATTTATCTTCTCTGCAAACATCAGTTCCAAGAGAGATTCCACAGATAAGACAAGTTCATTCAAATTCATTCATCTGAGAATAGAAACCTGAGCCAAAACTAACATGCATTTTATGCTTATTTACAGACCACCAGAGACTAAAGGATTCACCAAGAAATTCACAGGTACCTTCTCTGCAATAGTAGTGAAATGCCACAGACTCGTTCTCCTGGGAGGCTTCACTGCACACCAGCCTGAAGTTCAGCTCCTTCCCAGGGCTCTTCTCCTTCTCCGGTCCTGCTTGCATTCTCAGTCGTGCTGTGGAATCGACCTTTGCCCACGCAGCAGTAAGGAGGACACTCTATGCCTGTTGCTGTCTGGACAGACAATCCGCCTTGTTACCACAGTAGCCAAACAACTATAAGCCCACAGGCCCTAAGAAATGCTTGCAACTCGATCACAAAAATAACTTCTCTGCACTCTTAGAGTTGAGCCCATTCATCCGCCCAGAAGCTTGGGGCACCCTGAAGAGCCAGCCCTACTCTTGTGCCTACAGCCACTCCAGTCCCCCAGCCCAGCACCTCAACCAGAAAACACCCCAGAGCACAAGCTGCCGTTTTCAAGCTTCTGGAGAGCTCAGCAGCATGTGAAGCTAATAAGAAGGAGCTATAGGCCTCACCTGTGCCTCTTGGGAGAAAAGGAGCAGAGGCTCATGGAAGAGTAATAAAATAGTTTAGATCTTTGTCTCCAGGATGATTCCAAGATGCAGTGATAATACACTGCTGGATCCCTTGCTTAAAGTCCCTGCAAAGATCAGCTCCTTCTCTGGCATCTTCTGTTCATGGTACATGCAGCTATTGGTTGCCTTTGTACACGGAATGCAACTGATGGCTTAAAAAAAAGAGGCCAGTTAAGTTAAAAACCTCGTGCATGTTGCATCCAGAGGAACCCAGTGCTCAGATGTTGTCAGTTCATAGACAGTCAGCAGCCAGGTCATGTCATATGTGAATAAGATAGTGGTGATGTCAGAGAGGGAAGAAGAAATACCCTTCTCAGTGAATCTATGTCATGATCTCCTGTAGAAAAGAGGACCAACCCAACCCTCTTTTTCTTGTTATACACCTTTTCCCAACCTTGCCTCTTTTGAATGTGTAGCTGGTAGTCCAAGAACCTCATCAAAAGAGGACAGAGACCGGCCATACCTCTCCTTGTGGGATAGACATGGAAGAGCAAACAGCGTATGACAGACGTTAGTCATAACTCTTACACATAGATGATGTTTGGGTCTGGAGACTCTAAACGCTGAGACATTTAACTAAGAAAATCAGGAGGGTGAGAGGACTATGTGCCTTAGAGCTCCATGTGCCCTAAGCCTCGGCCACTGCAGCAGTGAGTGCTGGAGCAGGAGCTGGGGAGAGAAAACTGTCCAGGGGTGCAACTCAGCTCTGGTGACAAGGGGTGAACCAGCTGGACTGTGTGGATGCACGGCTGAACTGATACAGCTCCTGTGTCCACAGCCAGGGTCCTGCTCTCTGCTCTCACAGACACCAGCACACACGCTCAAACAGTGAGGCTGATGGCTGTCCCCGGTCACTTCGCCAGGACCTCTCCTAACAGGCTGCCGGCGATGCTGGCGCGCATCGGCAGGAGTAACAAGTTCCAGGAGCTCTGCAGGCCACAGCACCAGCATTTTCCACACACGCCAATACTTTCAAACTGTGGGTACTCCCTCTTGACAGGATGCAGGAATGCTTGGGGGCTTTGGATTAGCTCCTGGAGCTGGAACAGCCGTGTCAGCACGGCACTGTGCCCAGGCTGAGAAAAGTGGGGGCGTAACAGTCAAGTTCACCTGGAAGTGGGACAGGGGGTAAAACAGCTTGGGAAATGCTGACAGAGGCTGGTTGACACTCAACCTGTCCTGAGGAAGCCTCAGGAATGCCTTTGTGCTCAGTATCATGAAGGGATCAGCCTGGCAGGCTCACACGTGCACAGCAGTTGTTTCCCCTGGGACTGACACAGCAGCAGCAACACCCCGTCACCCCACGTGTGGGAGCAGTCCCAGCACAAGCATTGATCCAAGTGGAGAGCCACCCCCAGCTTGCACAAGGCCAGCCTGCCTAATCCCCTCATCACAGCCTCATGTCCTCAGCCCTCAGGAAGGGAAGAGCTTTGCACCGTGCTACTGCTCCTTCGCCACTGCGGGCATCCGTGCCCAAGCATGTGGGCATGTGCCTATGCCATCTCGCAGTACGCAGCAAATTAACGCTTCCTCTGCCAGGGTGATGTTGCCTTCGTACCGAGCACTAACAGTTCCACCACAGACCTGGGAAGAGAACAGTGAAAATGGACTGCTTGTGCTCTCTCTGTGCTCTCAATTGCCACAGACAGCCGAGATGCCCAGAATAAAACACGCAGAGCAACTCTGCGGCTGGAGCGTGATGTCGTCCTTGCAGGTGCTGAGGCTGTACAGGCCATCGCTGCTTCCCACGTGGGACACACATCAAGACATGCTGTCCTACAAGAATGCAAAAAGTAATTAGGACTCAACTGTACGGTACTGTGGAGAGGCCTTCACCTGCAGGCTGCAAAAAGGAGACTGTGGGCTGCAAGTTTGTGGGTTAAGCAAGTGGGAGACGTCGGCTCACGTCTCCCCTCCCCTTGAGGGGGTTCACACCTTTCCCCACCCTGGAGAACACCCTCACCTGCGAGCCACAAGGTGTCTGGGGCAGGTTCCATCTCCGCCCTCCCGCAGGTCGCTCCGCCGCGCCGAGGAGTCGCCGGCTGAGCGTCCGTGGGGCTGGCGTGACCTGGGCAGAGCAGCAGCGAGGGCACTTGCCCGGCCGAGGCCAAGGCCGGCGCCAGTCCCCGCTCAGGGCTGCCCATGGCTGCTTCCCCATGGAGGGGAGAGGGCCCGGGCTCCCCGGGGCACTCCAGGCTGCACCAGGGAGGGGGAGAGGGAGAAGCACCGCCAGCTCCTCCTCCTCCGGCAGCGCTTTAAGAAAAGGTTTTGGCTGCCGCTGCATTTTGTGCGAAACCTGATCTTGTCAGTGTGCGCGGTGTGCTCTCAGCATGCCTACCGCGTCGAGGCCCGCAGGGCCGGGGCGGAGGAGCACCTCCTTTCTGGAGCGGACTCAGCTGGGCCTGAGCCAGAGCCTCCAGAGAGGACAGGCAGCCCAGGGCCCGCGCGGCCTACGCCGGCGGGAGCCCCTCACCTCGCAGGGTAGGCCGCCCAACGCGCCGCCGCCCAGAGCCGCCCGACACCTTCGGCTTGGCGTTGAGTTGGGCCAAAGGAGGCTGGGCTGCGGCCGCTCTGCTGGGCTCTCCCCCGCCGCCGTAAGCAGCAGACGGGCTGACGGCGACCAGCCTTGCTGCCCCGGCCTCCCCGCCTCCCCCAGAGCGAACCGCGTTCGCCGTGTCAAAGTACGGGGGCCGCGGCCTGCGCGGGGCTGGTAGGCGCAGCGCCGCGCAGCATGCAGCTCGCACCTCCCCGCGGCATCGCCACCGCCAAAGCCGCCCCGGCCTGCGCTGGAGTGACAAAATAACACCCAGGGACACTTTCTGTCAGCGACAGAGGTACCCTGACTCCTGCCCGCGTGCACATTTTTCACGAGAATGAGAGGAAAAAGGGACTGGAGTCCAACCTTTGGAATAAATATTTAAATATCGAAACTGTACAGTCCAAGGCTTCTAAGGATGCGCTCCCCCGCCCTGGAAGGCTCCGAGTCGCAAATCCCCTCAGGCTGGGGCAGGTCGTGGGGCAGCATCCCCCCACGTGCCCTCTCACCACCTTCTCCTCAGCACCGTGCCTTGCCACTGCCAGAGCACCTGCCCTGCTCTCACCCTCGCTTTTTATGTTCTTCCAGTGGATCAAATAAATCCCCTGCCTTCAAAATGGAAACACAAAACCAGTTTCTATTCATTTAAAACAACCACACACGTTAATTATAGCTATTAAAAGCTACTCTGTATTTATGCTTAATAGCAGCATCTTTATTGGGGGCTTGAGAGTTCACACTCATCTGACAGCCCTTTTCTGGAAGGTCTGAGCTAGATAAAGTTGCATAAACTTCACACCGGCTTCGCCCTGCTTCAGTGAAAGTATTTCAGATTTGCACTGCTGTGAGACAAAAATCTGGCTGTAAAAATGTGAAATGACAAATCTAACCTCTACAAAATCCCAGCATAACACAAACTTAATTCAAATACCAGGCACAAAATATTTTCTTTTGAAAATTCTTGAGTTTTTAAGCACAGATTCATTCCAGCCCACGTGACTCTAGCTGGCAGCCAGCTTAGTACTGCTCCCTACTGTCAGTACTAAAACAAACAGAAATTTACAGCCTTTCCTCCATTCAGAATTGTCACAGAGCAAATTACTAAAACCAAGTAGTATATCTGTTGATAACACCCTTTTTGCAGGTCAGAGGGATCTGTGTTTATTCATAACGGGTGAGCAGAGTTAACATCTCCCTTTGTAACCTCTCTTCCTTATTAGAATTACTCTGTATCTCCTTTTGCACATTTTCCATATTCTCACCCCAGCATTTGTACTCTTTTTATTATCCACCATAAGACATAGCACACTGCATCCATGCATTGCTTTGGACAATTTCTGTTCCCAACCATCACGGCATTGCTAAATGCATATTGTGAGCTTCATTTTGAAGAATAAACAGGAGTTTATTTGTTTTGTTTTTCACAAACACGTGTACAAGCAAAGCTTAATTGCCGGGCCATTTCAGAAAGCATATGCAAAAGCGTATTGAAAACAACAGCTTTAAAATAAAAAGCTAAGGGAAATGTTTCTCACCTTTCCCTGCTCACAAGACACAGCAAGTGCTGCCCTAACATCCCTCGGGGAGGGAGCCAGGATAACGTCCCTGCCTCCGGTTGCTTGCTTTCTTAAGCTGCAAGTCTTTGGCTTGTCTGGAAGAATGGAGAGGGTGAGGAAAAAGAGAGAGAAAGTTGCGACAAAGGTGATGCAGAATGGCCGAAGCAGTATCCTCGCATCTGCCTGCTGAGTCTCAATAATACAGAATATGCACACAGGTTCGCTCCGAGAGGAAGATTCAATTCTTTCCCACTTCTTGGTACAGCCACTGGCTAAATGTGGCATTGTCCTGTACCTACATAACTTCTGCATATCAGCTAATAGGAACGATGCACCCTTCAGGCAGGAAATGTAGGATCAAGATTTACTTCCCCCCCCCCCCCCCAGCACTACAATTTGAGTGTTTTAGCAGTGTCCCAGCCCCTGGTCCCCTATCCGGCCACCTTGGCAGGAATGCTAGCACAGCTAAAACACAAGACGGCACTGATCCTGAGCCGTGACTGACCCCTACTTGATAGTCCCATTTTTTCCATGGGGTATTAGTTTTTAAAAGACTCTGCAGATCCACCTAAAGCTCCTTCCTCTCTGAATTTCCTCATGATGCAATCCATTGAAGTTTCAGGATGGCCTTTATTACAGCATATGCTGAGTCTTCAAATGTAAAGCAACATTCTGAAAAGGCAGCATCTGTCTCTGCAGGCAGGAAAACCCTTTTGTTACCATATTGAACTGTTACACATAGCAAGAGATGCAGTTCAAGCCGTAAACTCTTGATCTTCCCTCGAAAGTCTCTACTTTCACTTATCAGCCTGACATCTCACAGTGGGGCCACCTGACCAGACTATGGGGCTGGCTCCAGGGCTCGCAGACTGGAACCAGACCTCTGAGGGAACAGGGGCGGACGGAGGTGGCCAGCTCCCTGGGACCCTCCAGCACAGTTCAAAGTGACATGTTTCAAACAGTCCTTTCCTCCGTACCCCATTGCCTTCAAAGCACAAACAGCTTTATAGCCTGGAGCATGTAAAGTATTCATTCAGGGATGCACGGCAGTTGCTCTGAGCGGAGGAAGGAGAGCGCGGCTCTGCAGAGACGTTCGCATCCTGCACACTTCCAGGACTTTTTCGAAAGGAGTTTAAAGCCGATTCCTTTCTTTGATTTCTGCCATCCCATTTCTGCCAGATCCTTGCAGTTCTCTGTCAGAGCTCACACACAAAGCATTTTATGCAGAAATACAGTAACCCCCCCC
>JANZLQ010000055.1:20267677-20282903 GCA_026212715.1 Elanus axillaris | reverse complement strand
GGAACGAGAGGGTGGGCTGCCCTCTGCCCACCCTGCCCGCAGCCAGGGGCCGGCGGCCAGCCGCCGCGGCTGCCGAGCGGCAGCGGGACTCGTCGGCCCGGCTCGAGGTCCTCGGCAGCGCCAAAGCAGCGGAACAGCGGGAACCCCTGCAAAGTTTTAAAGCTCTTCTCCAAATATTCCCAGTTTGGGAAAGAGAGCTTGGATGCCATCTTGCTTTAACGGGACTAATCCAACAAAGGCTAAATTGAACGTCAAGAAGCCTGTCCTGCAACACTCGGAACGGACACGAAGGTTAGCCAAGCCTTTGCCAGGACAGAAGGGGAGAGTTGCTCAGGTCGCTGTGGCCCAGACTGCCCCAGTAAATGCCTCTGGGAAGTAAATAAGCATTTCGCCGGGCAGTTTAGTCACCCCAAGGCCCCCAGTTCTTCAACGAGTTGTGCGTGTAACTCTACCTTGTGAACAGCCGCTGAAGAGACTGAGTAGTATTAACCACCTTATCACCGCAGGATCACAGCCCAAGCTAGAAGCTATGTTTCTCAAAAGATGTGTTTTTAAAGCATCACACCGTTGTCGTGATTAATACAACTACAAACAGATTCTGTGTAAATGACGAGTGCCATTTAGTGCCACGGCGTCCCACTAAAACTTAAGTTTTACACAAAGCACCTGAGTCTGCATATTATCCAAACAATTTAGCTCCGCAAATGTGAGATGTTTAAAGAAAAAATGAATTCCACTCATTTTACAGATACTGTTCCTTGTTTTATCCAAGTGCCTGTCTGACTGAGAAAAAACTAGCACTTTAAGTTGAAACGCTTTGAGAAATTAAATGTGTAATTCTCTCCCATAACTCAGATGATCTTAAAGAAAACAAGTCCTCCAGTGTTCTTCAAGAAAACCACATTTTCATTTAAGGACTAACAAAAGAAATCCGACAAATGTCTTAATTCTTTGTTTTTTTAGTAAAAGTACGCATGAAAAATCGTAAGAGAGAAGGATCAGAGTGGTTGATGGCAGAACAAAAGCAGCTGAAAAATGTGATTTAACATTGGTTAAATCATTGGTAGTTGGTGATTTAGTGAAAAGACAGTTGTTACATTACTGGGCTGCTGATCACATGTCACTGGCATTCCACAAACGCTTTGCCAGTGGAAATCCAACTCCAGCTTTTGGGAAGGCAATTTCAAAACAGTGCAACACATTATCAATTAATTACCTGACTTACTATTTTCTCTCAAAACAACAGTTTCTATATTATGCGTATTTACAAAATCCTTGATTACGTTTTCAAATATTTAATCACACATATTTCATACCTGCCAGTTCTGGGTTAGACTCTAGAGACTCCGATGACTAAACTGAGGCAGCCTGTCAAAAACATTTGCGTACAGGTTATTTGCTATGCACCCGAATTGCTCTTACATTTTTTCCTGAAATCAACAGGAGACGTGGAACAAGACCAGCCCCCCACTCGGCTCTGGCAGGGAGTTGTCCTGGTCATCCCCACCTGAAAGGCTGCAGGGTGTAGGCTAATCGATGAAAGTGAACTCCTACAAATGAATGTTTAAAAGCCTAACAAAGCAGCAACGAGGAAAGAACAATGGGTGAGCTAAGCGCAGAAATTTATTTTTACTGATCGAACTTAAGCAAATCCAAGGAACCATTAGGAAGTGCTGTCAACTAAAGCTTGAAATCTAAGAAAGTAGCCATTCAAAGCACAGTAGGCCCTTATAAACAGTTAATCCACGCAGCTGCAGTAGTTAAAGCAAACACACTACCCTTCACTGCGCCATCAATTACACCTTCCCAGAAAAAATTACACAAACTTTGTAGGATTTTTCAGAGAGAAGATGGATTCTTTTGGAGACTTGAGGTCAAGACTGGGCTGTTTAAAGTATATTATTAACAAATAAACATTTATTGCAAAAAAACCCTATAGGCCTTTGGGGAGGAAAATTGTGTTATTTTTGGCATCAAATGACACAAGCCATTTATGACATGAATGGCTATCACCAACAGACTGATGAAATGGCAAATGTCTCCCACTTAACTTCCCCTGGCTTCCTGAATAAAGTTTTTCAAACACTTTTTTCCTTCTGAAATGGCAATAAACTCCATGTAATTTTGGTTTTCTCTCTGTTCTAGCTATTTCAAGATCCGTAGCTGGAAAGGGTTGAAGGTACTTCCAGATGGAAGCTGAAGACTCCCCAAAGACTGGTAAGGCGATGAAAATCACATTGTTAGGATCCGGGGCTATGTACTGCCCTTGTTTGTATGTATTCTTGCTTGAGTGACAACTCGCAATTGGCTTTCAGATGGCTGGGTGAAAAAGCTGAGGTTTAATTGTGGCATCCAACAAATTGAATGTTATAGCTCTTGTCATTGAATGTATCCGCTCCGCGCTCAGACAAACCCCTGCCAAAATATGAGCTGAATTTTTAAGTAAGAAAAAAAGCCACAAATGGAACAGGCTTCAATTATGCTAGACAACCAATATTCATAGGACATGTATGAAACGAAGACAGCTTGCTTGCCTTGGGCTGGTTTTCCAACCTTTCTGTAAGACACGGATCAGCACAGCGAGCTCCGCTGCTGCTGTCCCATCGCCCTGGGCCAACCGTGGAGCACGGTCGCCCACGGACCACGGACCGCCCTGCTCTGGCCTCTGCCACGAGGGATGCTGCGGGCAGGCGGGCGGCCGCAGGGAGCGGGCACCACCGGAGCGCCGGCGCTGCTTCGCCGAGTCCTCCCATCTCCTCCGTGGGGAGCAGCGGCTGGATGGGGAGGACGCCGTGCCGGGCAAGGCTGCTCTCCCTGTAATTGCCCTGGAATCTCTGGGGATTCTCCCACATAAAATTAATGCAGGCGCCATCAAGGCTAATTTATTCCACACCCACAAAACCATGCTGGGGAACTGGCCCGGGCACGGGTAGCGAGGCCGAGGAAGAGCGACTCCAAGGACCAAGCCAGCAGGAGCTGCGTGCCCCCGGAGCACCGCCTGCTCCCTCCGGCACGGGACACCCACCCCGGAGTTCGGGGACCCCGCGAAGGCCACGAGCGCCCCCGCAGCCCCCGGCACAGGACACGACGGAAAGCTGCTGCCAAAATCCAAACTCTGCCTCCTCCGCGCAACGTTCTCCCAGGGCAGCTCCTGCCAGGGCTGCCACAGCCAGGAGCAGCCCGGTGCAGCCGGGGATGCCCCCAGCAGTGGGATTCCGCCTGCTCCTCCATTAACAAAGCAGCTGTTGGTTGTAAGGCTTTCTGCTCCCATCAGCTGAATCACTTGTTTGTTGCAGCTCCAACCACCAAGCCTGGCAGGTTCAAACTAATGATACCAAGTAGAGATAGTATCGCTGCAACATTTCACATACCATTTATTCACTCAAATCGTTTTAGTCCATTTGTACTTTCGCAACTTTTCATAAATTGCTCTTAACAACAAAAACCTGTCTTTTGTACTACAAGTACTCCCATCGCTGTGTCTCCTCTGTAAAAAAACTGTTGCTTTTCTTTTTACACACACGCAAACCAAAAGGCACACGGAGGACACTGTAGTAGTATCTGCTGCGAGTGCTCACGCAAACGCTGCAACAAGCACAAACAGCACGCGGCCACAGCACTCTTACTGTCACCCGTTCGCGACTTTCACGGGAAAATGGGCAGACAGCTTCCTTGCAGCTTGGCTGGTAAATGAAGTAATGAAGTAAACAATTTCTCATATGTGTGTGTAAATAAATAAAAGTGAGAAGGTATCCAGATATTGCAAAGCTTCAGCACGTTTGGCTGACAAGAAAGGGAATCCTTAGAAGAGCAGCATCGCCCCCGGGGCAAAGCGATGCCCAGAACATGGGAGCTCTTCCTCCCTAGACCTCAGGGAGAAACAGGCTATGAAAATCCAGGCAGCTGAGGCTGTTGGTACTGCCTCCCCCAGCCCCGGGCGGGCAGAGGCAGCGGCACGGCAGCGGGGCTTCCCAGCCAGCTCTTGGCACCGGTGGGCGACGGCACTGGAGCCCACGCGTGTCGGCTGCCTGCCTCCAACCGCAGGGGAGACCCTCGCCGAGCCGGAGCCTGCGGGCGAGGGGCAGGATCTGCCCGACGCCGGGCGGCACGGCGTGAGCTTCCAGCAGATGCACACACCTGCCCGCAGCGAGGGCAGAGCGGGTGCTGCCGCCCATATCCCACCCTCTCCTTTCCGCAAGGGGAGAGCTGGGAAGGGGCACGACGGCAGCGGCAGAGCCCAGAGCCTCCGCCGAGCTGCCCGGGGCTGGGGCAGTGTCAGCCGGACGGGCTCCGCGGGCCGTCGAACCCGAGCTCCACAGGCACACGCCGGGTCGCTCCGGTCCTCTCGTGGAAGGTGTGCCGTCCGGCAGCAGCCACCGCCAAGCCCCAGCCCTGCGGGATGGCAGCGGTCTCCCTGCTGCCCACCACCGCGGGGTCCACGTCCTCACCTGCAGGGCTGACAGCGATCCTGGAGCCTCTGGACTTCTCCCTTCCCGGCTGCAAATGCAAATTCTACTGGCAGGACAGCCTGGGGGGCTTTCTCTGTACGGCTTCGGTCCCCTAAATTTCACTGAGCCTTCCTTGGTCACCCCTGTCACCGTTGCAAAGTAGAGAGTCTGTGTGATTGCATGTAATAAAAACCAGACTGACATGTAATAGAATTAGTATCAACAGAGTCCCTTCAGAAAAACATTTTCTCTTAAGATCTCAAGAGAGCAGCACACAATATGCACAACTTGTTCTCTGGGACTCAGGGCAGCCTGGCTTTGCGTCGACCTTCGCGGAGAGGTAGGTCTTGCTCCCTGCTCCTTCCTTGCTCTCTCTTTCCCTCTTCCTTTCTCACTCTGGACTCTAATTATCAATGACCAGGAGGTGACTGGAAAGCACTGGAAATACAGTATTTGCATTTCCCCAGTGCAGTCACCAGCACAGAGAGGCCAAGTGGCTTGCAGAGGACCACAGAGCCGCCAGCGGAGCGAGGAGCGCTTGCTTGGCTGTGTCAGAATGCTTAATGAAGGAAAGGGATTTCTAAAGACTCACGGCTGGTGCTAACGTTCATATAGGGCCCCACCACACTTTCCTCATCAGCTCTCGTGTGAGTGGGAGCTGACCCAGAGGGTCACGCTCCACATGTGAAACTTTTCTTGTCATCAGATGAAGCCCATGCCAAGATCCGACGGCAAAGACAACTCTCAACATTAAACTGCGACTTCTCTTTGGGGCGGGTTTCGCCCATGGAGAGCCCCATCCCCAGAAACTTCAGCGAGCGGCTCCGCCGAGCCCTCTCTAGGCACTTGCTGTCAGGTAAGCAAACTGACCTTGCATGACACTGCAAGCCACTGCACGCCGGGGCAATTGGCTTCAATGGCATTACTCACAGGAGCCCTGGGAGCAGGGATTTGCCGGCGGAGGCCCCCGCCGGGGCCCGCGAACTGGCAGCGTCAGCCCCTCTGCGCAGGGAGCGTTCCCGGCGCTGGTGACTGCTGCAGGAGGAATGTGCTGCCGACCTCCGTGAGCGCTCGCAGCCCACTGCGCGCGCCGGTACTCTGAAGATAGCTCTCAAACGGTAACAGATAGGTACCGACTCAAGCCTGAGAGTACATACAAACCTTCACAGAGTGGATATTCAGCCTGCAAACCGCAATTATTAATAGCAGGGGGCGGGGGGTAGGAGGGGAGGATCAGCTCTTTCTCTCCTGGAAAGTCAGAAATGCCAACCTCCCGAGGCCCAGGCAGACCCATCCGAACGGGCACCCTGCGTGACCCCATCCCACGCAGGCAGGGAACCCCAGCTCACCCCCCCCCCCAGCTCCCGCTCACCCACCACAGCCAGGAAGAGCCAGCCCGTGGCTTTTGACCCGCCTGAGCTCGCGAGCCGCGCCAGCACAGCTCCAATATCCTGAACACGTCACTCGACGGGTAGGGAGGACGGGCCAGGTCACCTAGATCCCCAGCTGCTGGAAGAAGGGGCCGAGGTGGAAGCGGGGCCGTGCGCCCAGCCAGCCCCAGCCGACGCGGCCGCGGAGGAACGCCGGGAGCTGGGTCAGCCCTCGCTCTCCGCTGCTCGCCACCTTCTCGCAGCTCCCGGCACCTCTCCTGCGGCTCCCGACCATCCGACAAGCCCAGGAGGAGGCTCAGGAGCTGGGCAGGTTGGCCGGCTCCCGGCCAAGGTCAGCCGCGGAACCGAGGGCACAGCACCGCTGAGGTCAAGAGCTGAGGTGCTGCTGCAAGGGAGATGGCTTAGCCCAGATCATCAACTGCGAAGAAACGTCTGCAGAAGACACCGAGCGTTTACGAATAGTGCTGGGGCTACCAGACTGTCGCGTACAGCTGGACCTTACTGCACCAAGGTATCCCCCTAACCGAAGGTGGCTGGCCTCTTCTGTGGTCACTCCAGTGTTTTGCTTTGCATTTTTTTTTTTGTCTGTTTCATTATTTCCTACAGTGCTGTATTGCGATTTGCTAATAAACCTCCTGGTATGATACAGAATTAAATACTTGTCTCATTTCGCAGGCATTAGCAAAAGAAACCTCAGCAAGCACACTCCACCACCACCCCAAAACTGGATTAAAGTTGTGACACAAGAGAAAAAATCAGAAACCAGAGAAGCTGCTTCCATTGGGAAGCTGCAGGAATAGCTCTATCAGGTGACAGAAAAATGCTGGCTGTAGGCAAGCTGACTATGTCAAAGGATAGGATCCCACAGGTTGAAAAACAACTGTTCCGTGGAGTGGACGTCAGTGAGAAGCGTAACCCTTCCCACTCCTGAGTTCTGGCAGGTATCACGCTGCAGCCCAGGGGCCCGGTCCCGCGGCGCTCCCGGTGACCCCAGCTCCAGCCGCGGCAGGCAGCGGTGCCCCGTGCGCTGCCGAGCCCCACTCCGGAGAGCAAACGCCATCCCCACTTCCACCGGCCGCGTCCACGTTCTACCAGAAACGTGCTTTCTCGCTAATACCCAAGGAATGCACCGGTGCTCGATTTGTAAGGAGAAACTACTGTAAGAAGCGATGATGTTTCTATCGGTCTGAGAGAACAACGAGTAATCACTGGCTGCAATTAGAAACGCTTTCAAACGATATTAGTAATTTCTTCTGCAAATTCAAATTTGCTTGCTTCCTATCATAATAATAACCTCTAATAAAAGTAACAACTGCAGAAAAGTATTACCGATGTAGACCATTATCCTTTTTTTGGTTTTGTTTGGGTTTGGTTTTGTAATCAGTGAATGGTGATTCAGGTTACTCAAAGAACAAACACATGAAAGTAAACTTCCTAACAGCTACCAGGAGGATTTGGTCCTCAGCATGTGCACATAAATTCCATTAGCTCTTACTGGGAGAGTGCACGTGCACGCTTGTACATTATAAATAATACACTGATTGCAGTAAAATCAAGAGCCAAATCCTATGCTTTGATGAGCAAGGATGGCTCTCATTGAAGTCAATGCGAATTGCATGTTCACAAGTTCATGTCAACATTTGCAAAGGAAAATTTTGTGCATATTAAAAAAACAACACTGGGTTACAGAGGCAAAGCAAATGACCTCCACGACAAGTGTTCTCTGTAAATGTACTGGCTTGCTACAGGAGCATCAGGGTATAAGCCCTTACAAAGTTCCCAAGAAATAGGTTGTTCCTTGTTTATGTTGCTACTGAGGGCATTTAATCAACTTGTGCCACAGCAGTTCTGCTGTATCTGTAAAGAAGATCACTGTAAAATTTAAAAAAAAAAACCCAAGAAAATAACAAACTGGAATTAATCATATTAACGATTCCTTTACTGTAATACATCTTGCAAATGTCTGCTCGTTCAGTTGCCCACAGGCAAACAGTTTCTGAGAGGCGAGTACAATACCCCAGTTCTGTACGAGCATCGCAATGAGAAGAAGCACGCAGGTGGGTTGAGCTGGGCTGCTGGATTTCCATCTCAGCCCGGAAAAGTCGGTGTAACAGATCCTGGGTTCCTCTGGCAATACCGACTGAAAGTTTTACCTCCTCGAGACAGCGGATACTTAACGTTGCGTACAAGATAACTTCATTTTAAGGGCTTTGCTTCTACATAATGTGCATTAAAATTGCATAATATGCCACACATGGTGCTTTCTACTTGCAAGGTATATTTAGCATCCCATAAAGGGCAATGGCAATACATATATCCTGTCTTCGTGTTGGTCATCTAAAAGGAGAAAAGGTTTGTTGTCCGTGATTTCTTCGGGAAGAACCAGAGCCTGTTTTGCAAAATGGCTGTTTTGAGAACAGCCTGTTCAGGCCCAGGGAACAGAAGTCCCCCTCCCCTCCTCACATCCCTCTCGCTGCAATAACTTGCACTTGATTTTCATAGTGCCCGCTGATGCCAGGGGCTGGCTCGGGTCTCGGTGACTGCATTAGTCATAGCGATTGGACAAGTTTGTCAAGGTACGTTCAAAGCAATTGCAGGCATACCAAAAAGTAAAACAAAAGTAAGACAATATTTCATTTGTGGAGCATCAGTCTAGCCAAAGCAAGTCCAGGAACTTAAAGTAAACTTAAGGTTAGTATGCTAAAAAAAAAAAAAAAAAAAAAAAAGTCAAAGATCTGCCTCAATTTTACGTTGACTTTCAAGAGGCATCTAGAAACAGTGAATAATTTGCCTGAACAAAGTATGCAAGATTCAGATCTGTATTAGCATGCACGTTATAAACACCAAAGAGCACCACATTTAAAACTGAAAGTCAGCTCATTTTACCTTACAAGTATTGTCATTTTTTTCTCCCTTACGGTCTCTGTTCTCCAACTCAGAAGTCTAGCTTTACTTTCAACATTTATTTTAAATTAGATACGAACTTGTTCACATTTTTTTTTTACTTAGTTACCAACAGAGAAAAGTGGTGTCTCCTTCCCTAAATGTTACCAATGCTGTTAAAGCCCCCCCACTGCTGCAAAATCCTCTTATCTCCCTGCTACATTTTTGAAAGTATCTTAACTCAGTAAACACCTCTGCATTCTAAAAAAAAAAAAAAAAATTCCAATATGTTTTTATCAAACAAAAATCAGTTTTAATTCATAGCTTTAGTTATAGCATACCACAGTTACATAGTCCGCAAGGTGTATATTCGAGAATCGTTCCCTGCCCACTTGATAGATCTATTCCAACTGACTTAAAGAAAGGAAATTTCTGTTCCTAATTGCACCCATCTAAGCCCAAAGTAACTCCTCTAATTTCATTATTTAGCTGTTAGAGACTCAGCTGTCAAGGTTCACGTCACACTGTTACTTACAACTAACCTTATTCTTTGTTTCAGAACGAATGTGGAGATTTTATACTTTGTAACGAACAAGAAACTGTCATTTCATTATGAGTCAATCTTTGCCTCGTGAGTAATGCAATCATCCCCAAATCATGCCAAAAAAACCTTTCTACCACACTAAACCATCCAAGAGCAATACCCGGTTTGTTTACCTTTACTGGAGATTACTGTACAATTCGCTTTGCAGTTTTATTTATTTACGTGCTTCCTTTCTTACCTCACTTGAGCAATAACATGACATATCACGCAGGCAAAAAAACCGTAGGCAAAAAGAAGCATTTATCCCTGGTTTTCCTGCAAGTATGTCGTTTGACCTAGCGCACCCTTTATAGAGAACAGCGTAACGGTCTTTCTCCGTCTCACTGGCGCTTAAAATTCACAGCCTTTTCGTGAATCTGCACTTTATGTGACTGGCGGCACGGTCCAAGCCAGCCCAGGCAGTAGAAAATCCCTTTCTAATATTACCACGGAATATTGCCGTTATATTTACACACCACATTCTTCCAAAACTGCCACGAGAGCCGAGCAGCGCAAGGAGCGCTGTGCAAACCAACCGGACCGAGAACGTCCTTGCCTGCCCTTAGCCTAGCAGTGACAAGGAAAACGAAGCGTTTTGCTAAGCCCCCTCTTTCCCCCCGGTCGCCCCTCCGAGCGCGTCCGCAGGCGTCCGCGGGCGTCCGCGGGCTCCTCTGTCTCCGTGCGCCGGGGAGGGGGTGTGGGTGCGTGTGCCTGCGCGCCCCAAGGCGTCCCCCCCCGTGCCCCCCGGCGCAGGGCGGCCAGCACCCTGGCTTCCAGCCTGGGTTTCGTGACAGCCGCTTGCTCGAGCCCTGAAACCTCCCGCTGACTTGCTCGCCGAGCACTCGGGGAACTCGAGCTCTCCTCTCGTGGCTTATTGTAGCTGCTGTTCTCTTCATTCCAGGAGAAGGAGATACTAAAAGAAATTGAATCAACTCCTGCCACAACAAGGGATGGCAGATTTAGTCTAAATTCGAATTTTGTCTGGGATGAAAAATCAGAATCACAGCTGCATTATGAAAAAAGCATACATACTCCTTTTCCTCCCGAAGATTTCTTCCCAGCTACCTGACTAAATTAAGCAGCCTCTAGCTGTTTCCAAATATGCGCCCACCTTTCTCGTTCGCCGGAGCAGCAAGCATTTTAAGAGGTACCACGCTTTATCAGCTGCTCCACAACGGAGGCAAGCAGGAGGGGTACATATTTACAACCGAAATACACTAGTAACGTAATTCGTCTAAGAAGAGACGTTATAATCCAGCTATTTTATCGCGATAGATTATTGAGAGCCGAAAAGGTGTGACGTATGCCTTTGAACTAGTTCGAACGTTTAGGCCAAAAAATAATAGACTTGATTTCTAAACAGAAAACAAAACGTTCCCGTTAACGTATTTCAGTGAAGAAATTTTTGCAGTGTAGTTCACGTGGATTGGTTATTTTTTGTCAGGTTAGTAGCTAAGAATTATAAATTATCCTCCTATTAATCTAATTGCCTACACTGCAAAGGGATCCTCCCTATCATTTTCTACCATGGATTAGTGCAAATTACGTATTTCCATTGCAGTTAGTTTGTCCAATACAGTTACCGTGATTGCAGCAGAAAACCAAAATGTCTCCCCAAATTCTGAAAACACGTTCCATTCCAGATCCCCGCTAGCGTTTGTTTACTCAGCCTAACTCCAAACCAGCTGCAGGCTCCTGGCTGGCCCCGCCGGGCCGGTGCCGTCCCAGCACCCCAGCACCCCAGCACCCGTGCCGGTATCTGCCCCGCAGCCTCCCCGCCTGCTGCAGGGAGATGAATTCCCGCTGGCACGGGGGGGACCTGCGGGGGCTCTGCCCGATCGCGGCTACTCTGCTGACGTCATCGGCAGAAATAACAGCTACATTTCCTCAACGGTCCCGCTTTTGGAATTGTTTCGAGGTGCTACGAAAGCCTGATCGTACGGAGAATTTTTAATCGGGCTGATGTGTCCGATAGCGCAGGGCTGGCTGGGTTTTCGGCAAAATCGCCAGAGCGTTTCAGTGACTTTTAAAAGCATTTTTAGTGGATGACATAACGTTAATTGTTACTCCGTGTCCTGGGCATGTGCTTAGGCTACTCCTCCTCTCTAAGATTCAGTCCGGTTCTGTGCTATTCCCTACCGACACACGCCGAAGGACCGGTTAGTGCCAGTCCGAGGCGAGAGGCAAGCGAAGCGGAGGGGGACACCACTGCTCTCCACAACTCTGCCGAGTTCTCGTGACAAACGACTGCGCTGATGAGCGTAACGACGCGTCTGGTGCTCCTCAGTTTTTAAAAAAAAAAAAAAAAAAAAAGTCAAACTGAAAACAAATAAACTCTTCCTGTTAGCAAATAGTTATTACCCATTCTGCATGTAGCAGAATCCGGGAGCTCAAGTCACCTCTTGTACCACGGATCCTGCCTACATTCCACAGCCTGCGCTCACGACAGACACGCGTGCTCGCTCCCTCTGGAAGAAAAATAACATTCACAAAAATAAGAGACATTTACTAACAGGAAGCTTTTGTCTTATTTCGAATAGAAAACGCAACTGAACTGGGAAACACCAGCCTCAGTACTACACTCGTGTGAAGGAATTTCCAAAATCTGGAGAGGGTAACGCTTCCCTACAGCAAGGAGGCTTCGCAGCACTTTCCTTCCTCCCTGCGAGGTACATGCTGCTCTGTGCTGATTGTGCATAAAAAATAAGCCCAGCCACTGACAAGAAAGGACCCAAAGATGAAGAACAGTATAGAGACATACCAGAAACATACGCCAAGTCTTTTCTAACAGCACCCAATAACCGTGCTAAAACAATGCCTGACGTATCTTGAAGAATCTAACAAAAAATCTAAGCATTTCTCTTTCCCCCCCCTAAGCAAAATTTAGAATGCATTAGTGAAAAATTAGGAAATAGCAGCCGTGATTGTTTGCTAACCTATCCCTCGAATAAATGATCTCTCTTACAGCTTTGATTTGCAAAGCTAGAACAGGAATGCGGATCTTTCTAGAAATTACATGCATTTCTCTACATATGAAATCTGTAACCCGAAACAGTCATTTTTCATATCTTTTTTTTTAATATCAGCAATAACTGGGGCAAATCGTTACGTAACACCGAGTAGCGAGATAAAAACAAACCAGAAAATCACAAAAATCACACACACACACACAAAAAAAAAAGAAAAGATACAAATGGGGAAGAAATTTAATATTTATAATTATTAATGTTTTATAGCAGGAAGCACGGTTATGAGTGGTACGATAAATAAATTCATTTAAGCAAAGAACCGGAATATAACTGCCGCAAACCCCCTGTTTTTGATAAACGTTCGCTCTGAAGGTTTCAGTTTGTCAGAAAGAAAACTTATTTTAAAAGAAGCGCAAGTGTAAGGTTCCAAATGTGCAACAATCTTGCAATCTGGCATAGCTCTCATTAAAATCAAAGCGATTCTGTTCGACTTGGGCTTGCGAGAGTCAGCCTCCCTGGTGCCACTGTACTGCTCTGGTTTTTTTTTCCCCTTAAAACCCTTGCAATCAAATGTACCTGTGGCCCTCAAAATCTTAAATTTTAGCAAAATAAGTACCTTGCATTAAATCAAAAGATCAGGATGTACTCGTGCAAAAATCTGTTGATTCTCTTGCAAAAAGGGAGTCTAAAATACATGCACAGCTTGTCCCACTGATGTACTGATGATATTTTTGTGGCAAATTACACTTATCGGGCACCTCTGACTACTTCAGACTCTGCATGGGCCACTAATCCATCGCCCCCGGGATTTATTCTAACATTGCAGGCATAGGGGTAGCTTCAAACAGCCAACGTTTTTATTTAAGGGGAAAAAAAAAAAAAAAAAAAGTTTTCACCCTTCCCCCTAATGTTAAATGCCCTCATCCAAGGATGGGCAGTAATCATTCCTGACCCAGTGAAAGGTTTAAGGTCTGATATCTGACCCATCAGAAGCTTGCTTTCATTAGAAAGACGAGACACCAGTTTTCCAAAGATATACACACAGCACTTGATTACAGTCCTGGGAGTTCTGGAGAAATCTGACCTTTAAATTACATTACTATGTACAGAAAAATCTATTTAAAGCAAATTTCAGTAACTAAGATATTTAAGTAATCTTTATTCTCCCTCTTTTTTTTTTTTTTCCCACCCCCCCAGAGATCTGTAAATAGAGGACCCGGGATAACAAAAAGCGTCTGATTTTACTGATACCGGTCTTCCTCCGATACCGACACTGTTCCACCTCACTACTCCAAAGCACGCTTTCTTGGCATATACAGGCATTTCACATCCCAGTAATGTTACAGCACGGGATGACGGCTGTAGCAGCACACTAGAGGGGACTTGCACAACTCGCTCCTGGCTCCACTCCTCCCTCCACGCTCTTACTGATAAAACTGATCATCGGCATCGCACAGCCCATGAGAACTGCTCGCATGTATGAACAGCTATTTTTACCCTTTAGCTATCTATCATAAGAGAGTATTTCTCCCAGTCTAAGAGGCAGCAGAGAGGGAAAGCACACACAAACAGCCTCAGCGTAGTTTCACATGTTTGCTCTTTGGGGCTAATAAAATTTCAGAGAAAACAAATTTTGATTTACCGTGTCTCCCCTCCCCTTTCCATGAGCTGCCGCTGCTGTCAGTCCTTAGGGGCACACACAGCAGGTCACCGTGTAATGTCACACTAGGTGCTGGGATTCAACAAAGGCTAACATGTTGATATCTTTTTATTGCTCGTCAGCCTGGTTACCCCATTTCCCCCCTATACAATCGGACACCTTTGATAGTACGGAAAGTTCTGCAGCGGTGACATTTCCATTTTCAGTCGGAAAACTATTTTTGTTTTTTACAGAGCTGCAGTCTACAACCTTGCTTTTTAAGGCGCGACGCCTGAGCCTTTATTTTACAGAAACTAAAGATGGGGCTTAGAGGGTACCTTTGCTCGCAATTAATGTAAATATTTACATGGCCAAGTAACGCTTTTTTTTAGGCAGCCTAAAGACTATTATAAATTCTTTCCTGATTAGCAAAACCAGCTAAGGCAGCACTACCTACAGAGGCGCAAGTTTCATTGATCGACAGCTATAGCTGCCACGGGGCGCTCTGTTCTGCGTGGAAGGGAGTAAAAGGCAGAGCCCACGGATACGCTCCCCGCGACAGGGTGCGAGAAAAGAGAGGTAAAGCGGAAGGCCGGGCCCCGCCAGGGCAGGATCGCGGCGGCCCAGCGGAGGCAAGCTCCGGGTGATCTCCCCGCGAAGCGCCCGGGCCGCGGAGGACTGACTTTCCGGTAGCGTGCCGGCGAGGGCGGCAGCAGGGAATAGCCCGTTCTGTTGTAATTCCTAAACAGGGGGACGTTTATCTGGGCCATTTCTACAAGAGTTATAACCCTAACAATATTTATACTCAGCATGTCATGTTAGCATTTACTACCAGTTTCCATGGAGATGGATTTTCATGCTGTAGCTATGAAATGCACATTGTTGCCACTAAGCCACTTCAGGCCTTTCTGGAAGCCTGCTGAATGCCTGACAAAAGTTGATGCAAACCAATAGTTGTTGTTCTTTGTTTGTTGCCAGACTTCTAGCAGAGCCACATTATGTCCTAGTGATTGAAGTGCCCATGTTCGCCCCCCTCCCGGCACAGAAAGGATCCTCAATTTCGGTGACAAGCATGACGCGGGCTTCTGCAGGGGAGGACGAAGGCGGCGCGGGGCAGGGGCTCTGTCTCCGCGCAGGGACGCGGCGCGGCGGGGGGCCGCCTCCCGACAAAGCCTGACATTTGGGGATAAAGCCGAAATAAAATAAAGCGCGGCCAGCGCCCGGCCCGGGAGGGACGGGGCCAGCGCCGGGCTCCTCCCGCTCGCCCGGCCGGCCGCAAGGGCACCGGTCCCCGCGGCCGCCCGCGCACCCTC
>JANZLQ010000055.1:20223837-20256883 GCA_026212715.1 Elanus axillaris | reverse complement strand
CCCCCCCCCCCCCCGGTCCGCGGGCGATGGAGCTGGTTCGCCCGCTTCTAGCCCAAGCCTCGGTTTTGCTCTTCCCGTAGAGATTCCCGGGCTATTTCTGAAGTTCAATATTTGCGTAATACACGGCGAGAGGTGTTCCCCAAGAACAGTCGGGTTATCCGATAAACGTGTACCGAAACGGTCACATTTACCACAGGCTTAGAGCACCCTTCCCACCCGGGTAAAAAGGGACTATAAAGCAGATAAACGGAACGGTGGATGGAAAACTTAAAAGTCTGATTTTCGGCGGGATTCGGGCAGACGTGAATGCATTCGGTGGGAGTCTCGGTCCCCTGAAAGCCTGGGGGACAGCATGCTCCCCCCCCCCCCGACAATCCTATGCTTTTGAAGCAGCGAACTTGATAGCGCCAATTCTGATTTATTCCGTCACTTGTTCACGCAGAGCGAGAGTTAAATTCTTGTTCAACGCATAGCACTGTTTAAGCCCGATTTCGAAAGCAAAGCAAACCAAAACGAACCCCACGCACGCAACGCCAAGAAACCCGTCATGTAAACCAATCGACAAACGCATTTACGTTTCTGGTTCTGGCTGCGGCAGTACGATGGGAGCAGCCGGGTCCTTCCCCTCGGGCAGACGCTCAGCTCCGCAGCCGAAGGCGAGCGCTGCCCCTTTACAAGCCCCCGCTCAGGACCCCCCCGACCTGCTCGGCGCTCCCGGGCTGCGCTCAACACGGCGGGCGCGAAAGGGGAAAAAAAAACAGGAGGAAAGGCCGGGGAGAGCCGGCAGCCCGCTCCCTCCCCGGCCGGCTCGGCGCCCCTGCCCAGCGGAGGCCCCCGACCCCGCGGCTGCCCCGGGCCGGCGGTGCGGGACCCCGCGGCAGGATCGGGCCGGCGGTGCGGGACCGGTGCGGGACCCCCGCGGCAGGACCCGGCGGGCTGTCCCTGCCCGCGGCACCGGGCTCAGCCCCTCGCCGGCTGCGGAGGCAGGATCTGCTGGGACGGACACCTCGGCTCAGATTCTTAAATAGCAACAGCACCCGAGCGCCTGGGTCTTAATTTTTACTAGTGTCAAGGAATAAACCCATTGCTCATAAAAGTGGGGGAAGACTGAGCATGTTGATGTGTTGTTATACCGGTTTTTTATATGACAGGTTGTAAGATGACTCAGGAGGCCAATACAGTGCGTTAAAGGGGCTCTCACGTCCTGTTTTCCTCCGCTGTGAGAGTTGGTGAAGTGATAGGATTAGGGGTCATACGCATCTAGACTCCCTTTATCACATGGAGGAATTTCGCAGCAGAACACCAGGAAAGCATGAAACCTCAATTACTTGACTTCAGGATGTCATCATGCACTGGACAGCGTGCCGTATTTTTCAAGTTTTGTTTCTGACACCGTTGATGCTAGAGATCCTTCTCCTTGCCTTAGGGCGGGAAGGAGTCGCAACCAAAGATGCTGAGAAAAGCGTGCTTAATTAGTAAAATACGATATTAAATTTAAAACATCGGTAAGATACATTAATACAAGTTATTGATAAGTTATTGAAATGCTGCTGTTAAACCGGGAGAAGACAGTTGCGAAGACTTTGAATTTTCAGTTCGCCAGAGAAGAGGGAGAAACGTTGCAAGCCTTAACTTTGTGTTGTGAAATCCTGAAGCGTCTCCCTTGCCAGAGCAGCCACGGCCGGCCCGGGAGACCGCTGCTAGCTTCGGCGATCTCTGGCTCGGTCCCCCGAGGCCAGGGACGGTGCCGGGGGTCCCTGTCTGCCGTGGGACAGAGATGGGCCGAAACCGCCGGAGCTGAGACGACGGCTGGGAAGGGGCAGGATGCACCAGGGCAAAACCTGGTGAAGGCGGAGAGGATTTTTCAGGGTAGCGTTTTGTTTCCTTCAGGCAGGTGAAAGACATACAAGGCGGTTGTTGTGGGCGGCCAAACAGAGTTTCCAGTGCTCTGAGGTACGCAGCTGAAAACGTCGTATGCCCACCAGCAAGAATATCTGCTTCTAAAATAGAATTACCTTGGAAAAAAAGAGCATTTTAATTTCAATTACAATCGTTCTATGAGAGACAGATGTGAACCGCTAAAATGTTTATAACGTGGCTTAACAGTAAAAAAAACAAATATTAATGAAATGTGTTTCACGGATGGGATTTGATTGGCATGCTGTATTAATTACAGGCCTTTCACCTCTGAAACTGCTGTTCTAATCCTGTCTGTGCCCAGGGAAAACAGTTTAAAGCTTGTTTATATATTCTAAAATGATATAGAATCATATAGGCATCTTTTTTTTAAAAAAAGAAAAAGGCTGAATTTCAGCTTTGGTTTCACTACAGTGAAATACTTAAAAAGGAGAGCATCTGCCAACATATACATTCCGGTCACCATCCTACAATCCCAATACACCTCGAATATTTACAGAGACTACTACGTGCAAATAATATCTGTCGGATCCATAATTTGGAATGAAAATTAAAACGCTAACCGAATTTCTCTGGCACGACACAGCCGAGACCTGTAGGTCTCCAGCAGGTGGAGACAAGCACACTGGCGTCCTTTATTTAAACAACAGTAATAAAATAATCAACGAAGAGCAGCTGATTTCAGTATCGCTAAGCCAGGAAGTTCAAAATCCTTCATTTAACTTAAAAAATGTCGTAAGAGCAGTTTAAAAGCACGGGACCTTAAACCATCCTTTTAGTGGCTAAAGCAGAGGGCACCTTCTGCTCACATACGTAAGTTTTTCTTTGCAGCCAGAAGAAGAACGACCCTTCTTCACTTCAGCAGTAAAGCATTGCTTGGCATGCACCTGTACCCGGGGAAAAGCCCAGCTTCCCTCCACCGAGCATCCCATGGGCATTCCGTAGAGGCCGAGAGGAGAGACGCCCCTGAGCAGGGAGCCAGACCCAAAGCCAACGCCGGCATTCACAGAGCGCTCCTGGCTTTAGCGGGGACGCGCTGCTGTCCCCTTCCAGCCGTGGGCACCTCGCGTCCCTGCGCGCCCAGAGCGGGGGGACCCCAGGGCCCCCTCCTTTCCGTGCGGGGAAGAGCACGGGCTGCTCTGCCGAACCCCGCGGGGCACCTGCAGCGGGCAGGCCGCCGAGGAGGACAGCTGAGGGAGACTCTGCTACGGGGAGCGTCTTCTAAAGCTTACCGTAAGGAGGAAATGGAAATCAAGAGAGAATAAGCCATTCATTTAGAGCCTAGAGACCTTAAGTGCAAAGAAGCTCTCTGCCCCTTAAACTTCCAGCAAGCTAATGTTGGATCAAGCCTGATCCACGGGAAAACAGCGGAATGAACCGGCACTGCTAACGGGTAATGCTAACCAGCAATACTAACGAGCAGTACTCATGTGCGGGCATGAAAGGCAGCAGTAGCAGCCTAAGTCCTGCAGTAACCCAGTCCTCAAGACCTCAGCGCCCTCCCTTCTTGTGCCAGCGATGGCATCCCGTGTAAGGGAGACCCTCACAGGGGACACCGAGAGAGCAGATGGTCCATCCGCTGCCTGCTGAGGAGTCCTGTGTGGGACCTAAAGCGAACAGCATAACCTGTGGGCTGATTTCGGTAAAGGAAGATCGTTAGTTTGCAAATAATAAGGATGTGTTTTTCTCTGTAGCAGAAACACTAACATGTAAAGCACCATGATGTTGTAAGCAAATTAGCTCCTGTGTCAAAATGGAAGTGGGAAGAAAAAAACCCAACAGGACAATATTTTGAACTGTAAACCCCATTTTAGTCTATTCTACGTGTTCTGTGGCAGGGCATTTTATGCGATTTGGATACAACTCCACTAGCACATTAAAGTTTATTGGCCTTGAAAAAATGGATACATCGCTGATGATAGAAAAGTTGGTGTTACACTGTCAATACATATTTTATTTGTTCTCTGTCCTAAATACAACTCAGACCTTTGGACTCCATACGGGGTTGGACTTTAGCCTTTTCCTGTAATTATTTGGTGTCTTGTTAACATTTTATGAGCATGTCTGTTTAAATAGACTTATTTGATGTGCATTTGTTTTGGCTGTAGCCTGCTGTATAGGATGGATGTGCTTTTCTCTTTGTCTTTTAAAAGAAATCAAAATAAAGCTGAACAATGGAACTGAAAGGGGAATGCATTTAAATATAGTGTTTGTTTCATTTAACGACAATACAATACAGTTGAAATCAAATAGACCTGACAACATTATTTATGAGGATTTAATATTTATATGCTAAGTGCAGAACATTTGGATAATTACAACTGTAAAGCATCAGTTTGTTTGCCAGTTGCATTGACTGACTTGTATTTGAGCACCACAGGCTTTGCAGTAATGGACTGTAAAAAAGGCTGGAGTTTTAGAGGGCTTTTTAAAATCACCCTTCTGCTTTTTTTATTCGCCTTATGAATAGCTTTAGAGAAATGGAGTATCTTCAGAGTTTTTACCCGTTTGCATGAAAAGATCTTACCCATTGGTTGCTGTCTCGGCAGCGATCACGGCAGGCAGAGAAGAGGCGCTGAGGGAGGCACAGCCCTTCTCAGCCACCTGCCCGGAGGCCTCGGCCCTTCCCAGGGAACCTGCGAGGATCGAGCACACGTGCATCCTCCCGCTGCCGTACTCCTCCTCCTCCTCCCCCAGAATGCCTGCAACTGAAGGCCCAACTTATCCACCCAAACGCTGCTTTAACAATTCATTAAGCTGCGTAGATTGTGCTCTCTCTCTACCTCTGAAAACATCTGATTCATCTCTTTTAGATCCGTTGGTACCACTGGTCATATACTACAGGTGTGAAAAGCGTGTCGTGCGAGAATGGAGACGTGCCTGCCAAGCTCTGCTCTCACACTTCCAACCTGCAGAGTGGTGCTGGCCTCGTCACGCCCAGAGCGGCCTCAGAAAGGAGGGAGACAGGTCATAGCAGAGGAAGCTTGGAATAATGTTAGGCTATTTTTGTTTCTCTGTTCTTTACATGCAGAGTATTCCTGGTAAGGTTTTACACCTCAGATGGTGATAATAAAACAAATGCAGAAAGAGAAAGAATGTTACTAAATTACATCTCGCTTTTCTTTACCACCTTTCACCGTACGACATTCAAGAGAACTTGCAAACGTGCGGAGATGTGTTTGCTGACCACTAGAATGCAGCAACTTCCAAAATAAAGAGCATCTGCTTAGAGCAACATCCAACAAGAGCTAAAAATAGTTGAAGACATTAAACAAAGAAATATTCTCAGTTTCTCTGAATTGCGGGGAGGGTTCAATGCCATCTCCTTTGTCCTTTGCCGTTTCAGCTCCGGTAACAGTCCCTCAAACAAACTGTGGTGAGTTGCTGGAGGCACATAGGTGCTGATGGTCCTCTCCTCCGCTTTGCCCCCGGCAGCGCTCTGCCCTCTCCCCGTTCAGCGACAAGTCCTGTCGCCTGGGTGGTGGGGGCAAATCTTCCGCTTGGTTCTGCTGAGCTCTCGCCTGGGCTTTCCCCTGCCCCAGTGCCGCCGGCTCTGGGGTCGGCTGAGCTGCCAGGACGGCCCTGGGCTGGAGGGACCAGGACTGCCTCCTCAGCGAGGGGCCCGAGCGGCAGAACCCTGAAAGCATCGGTTCTTCTAGTAACTATCCTGCACCAAAAACAGAGACGTGTGTGAGCACGCGAGATTTGTTCCACGGCTTTTCCACTTCTCCTGCTAAGTAAAGTTATTTGTCCACAAGCGCGGAGAGGGTTTGGTGTAAGCAAAATAGCACATATTCTAGAATGTGCCTTTGGCAAACCGTTACCATTCCAACGTCTTTCTTAACGACGTAGACTGACTGTCTGCGTGGATGCGGCTTTTTGGTTTTGCGTAACAGGTACTGAGGCGCAGTTTACTCAGTGTGCAGAAAGCAAATTTCCTCTGTTTTTCTAGCAATCATAATCCTTTCTCCTCACAGACTACTTCTGCTATCGCTGTAGCAAAACGAAGCAAAAGAAAAGGCTTCACAATTCCCAGAGCTCAGTCATACTTTTCCTGCTTTTTAATCCTTGTGTTCTCTGTACTGTGCCTTGCGCAGGAGTATCAGGGGCTCCTCCTGGGTTCCTGTCTGATGTTTTCATCTGGTCAATATGTTAAAACGACAGTGCTGTTGGGAAGGTAGAGTCAATCACCATCTCGAGGTTGGAAGAGATTATCAGACATCGCAAAACATGACAAAAATGACGGATGACTTTGGAGTACAAGTTGGCGCGTGAGCGTCTTTACTGATGCAAGCAATATGAAGAGTTTTCAGATTTACGTGCCTACACTCTAAGCCTTTGGCCACAGGGTTTTGCCGAGCACACTGCCTGCGCTCCGCAGCTCGGTGAATCGCGTGGCCCAGGGTTGGATAACGTTGCACTACCGCTCATCAGCCTCGGTTTGTTCAAATCCAAGGTCCCCGCAGCAAGCTTGTGCAAGCCCACTACAGAGGGTGAACCTCGCCTTCCACGTACCTCCTGCTATCGCTGCTGAGAAGACAGCTTCTCTGAGGAAGCTCTGCGACAGCAGACGATGGCACTGATGCTGCACCTACTCTCTGAATCTGCTTGCCAGGCTTGTCACATCAAGAGAGCATCCTTTGAGATGCTGAGGATAATTAGTGCCCAGCTGAGTAACTTCCCAGGGCTCACTGAAGAGGAATGAATATTTCGGTGCTCTAAACCCTATTGCCACCCTCACAGATTACTCTCCTCATCTCTCATTTCCCAGAAAAATATACAGCTCTCCTCTTTCCTTTCCCTCGTATACTTCGTCCCTCAGGCTAAACTGCCTCCAAGTCTTTACTTTTCCAAAAGTCACTCTTTTCCACTGGTATCGTAGCTACACATAGCTAGCTGGCAGAGCTTCGCATAACTATTCCCTACATTACTTTCAGAGCATCAGGAACTAAATGAGAGATTTTTCCCTAATCGGGTCAAATCAAGAGCTAAACCTGCACCGTGGGAGAAACTCTCAAATCTTTCTTTTCTCACGTAGCTCCATCTACTGATATTACAGCAGATTGCACATAGCTGCGGAGCTGTGCTATGCATACCAGACATGCGGTGCCTTCCACCAATAGTAATTTAAAGGTTAATTCTTCAAGAGATAAGAAAAAACCTGCTATCAAGTGAAAGACAAGTGCTTGTGTATGTTTACCCCGCGGGGTTTTTTACATCAGAAGTGTGAAGTGAATTACAGGGTATGATAACCCTGTGGAAAGTTAGCTGCTTCTCAGTGAAAAGCATTTTGGAGCCAGTTCAATAACCCACCATGAGACCACACATCAGAATTGTATTTATTTAGGGAGCTAATTGAAATGGAGCCTGCAAGGAGGAGCTGACATCAGAGGCAAGAGGCAGTTAAGATCTGAGAAAAGGCGGTGTTTGTGGGCAGGAATAGCGAAGCGTGAGCGTGTATGAGGCCAAACCTGGTAGCCCTCACCCAGGCAGAGCTCCCACTGAATGGGATGGGTTGAAGTCACGAGGTGGTTTGCCAGGGAAAGGCTTGTTAGCTCAAGCCTCTGGATAATTTTCCCGGGCTGTGATGCGGGTCGGCTTTCACAAGTGCTGGCGCTCTCTCTGCCTCTTGGCTCTTGAGCCCCTTCTCCATTTTGCTAAGAATCTAACCACCGAGCCAAGCTGTGTCCCCCTCCCAGTGTGAACCAATTAGGCGGGTGATAGCATTTCACATTTCGCCTAGTGGTATTGTCTGATCATCGTCATTGTGTTGGTCTGTGCTGCAGGATGTTCTAAGCTTGTTTTTACCAAAGGAAAAAAAAAAAAAAAAAAAAAAAAAAAAAAGGAATGTCAGACCGGAAAAGCCTGCTGTCATTTAAACTCCAGTTTTGGGGCAAAACACCGAAACCCTTATTCAGAAAAAAGCTTCAGAATCAGGCTCTTAAAAGCACTGAGATCAATAAATAACGGTTGAGCTTGCCTCCTGCTCTCAGAGTTCCAGGAGTCGCACTGTCAGCTCTTAGCTGGGAGCACAAGGACTAGAATCTCGAATGTTGAAGTAAGCACTAGGAGTCACACACAGCCTGAGGGCTCCTGGAGCTGGGGCTTTAAAGGCACGATTGAATCCCACATCACCTACGATAAAAGCCCAATATTGTATATAGGGGGTCATAGTCACTCATTTAAGATGAGGCTGAATCAAAGTGCAGTGGGATCAAACAACCGCATTTTGTCTTTTACTTTCACTCTGGATCAGCACTTTGAGGGCTCATATTTTGCAGAATGTAGTTAGAAAAAACCACAGTTGCTATCGGGGCAAACAGCTTCAAGGAGAAGCAGACATTGTCAACCATTTCCCTCTATTGTGGTCCCCTCCTCCCAGCACTGGGCATATACTCCAAGGTAAAACTTGCTCTGCTTAGGTTAAACTGATAGTGTAAGTAGTAAAGTCTTTTCCCTTTTGGTTTAAATGAATCCTTGCCACTTAAGTTCATGTTTATTTTTATAATATGGACTCTCTGTCATTTATTGCTCCCAAAGGGACTCCAAATACCATGATAGTTATGAGTGAACCTGGGAATATACTTCTGAATTGCTTGTGATTTATCCTGTTTCTGATGCACATAATAACACAGCTCTTCCAAAGCCTGTTCAAGGCTTTTAATTATTAATTTCTGTACTTTGTGTGGCACCATGTGACAGTTATTGCTGCTGTGGTTGGGAATTACTGTGCCTGTGCTTTCTGGTAACAGCATCGTCACTGGGAATTTCATATTTCAGGCTAACTGCTGAATGGCTTTGGAACTGCTTGAACCTGTCCCCAGCAACGGAACAAATGTCATTTAAAACCAGGCCCTTTGCAGCACCAGGATGCTGAGGAGTGCAGAGCTCGCGGGGAAAGATGAGACCAACAGGAGCCGTGAAGGTACACGGCGGGAGCAGAAGGGCGACTTGCTCCGTAAACACGCGGCACACCTTCTGAGTCGCCCCAGACTTCGTACTAAAGATAATACAAAACCAGGACGACCCCACACATAAGCGAATTTTCACTCCTCAGTGCCAGTTGCCAACGGCTCTAACCGCAAGTAACTCTTGGGAGAAGCCGGCAGACCCGCGCAGGTAGCAGTCTGACGACCGCAGAGAGCCCACCTGCTCCGACAAGGCAGGCCTCCCGCGCCATTCCAGGACACTTTGCGGCGCTGTATGAGCAGCGCGCCCTGGTAAGCATTCGTCCTCCTGAGCAGCACAGCACACTTGCTGTTGCAGAGCCTGCGTTGCCCTGCGTGGTAAAACGGGTCCGCGGCTTCGTCCTGCTCCGTGCTCCCCTCTCTGCCTCGCGCACCCAGCTTTTCTCGGGAGGCAGAGATTCTACCGGCCCAGAGGCGCAGCGTGCCGGGCGCTGCACGCAGGGCTGGACCCTGCATGGAGGATGCTGCAGACCTGGGTGCCTGCAGAGGACCTTCAGCAGCGACCAGAGGAGAAGCCTTCCCTCCCCCTTCCCTCCTCAGTTACTAAATCTGTTTAAACTAGGGGAGAGGGGTGAGGAAGTGAGACCTTTTGGAGAAGCCACATAGATGTTTGTTTTCCTTGGGGGTTTATATCAACATTGGTCTTGACATTTTGCCTCTTATTATGTGTGGCTCTTTAAAGGGTGAAATAATATTTTCTTTCGCTTGAGAAAAGGACAAAGTTCAGACAAAGCGCTCAACCCAAAATCATTTTCTTCTTTCCCAACAGTTTACACATTGTCTACACTATGGCTCTGCGTAAAGCACCACTCTGCAAACAAAAGGAGACTGGCAGGGAGACGCTGCTCCAGGCCCACCCAGCCCACGTGGACCCGGCACCCTGCACCGCTCCGTGTCCCTGCCTGCTCCGCGGGAAGAAGGCACACCACAAACCCGCTCCGGTACGCTTCCTAGCCACTGACTTTAATAGGTTTCATAATTGGCAAAATGCACTTCAGTGGTTGAACGTGCAGTTTTTCCCTCTGCCAATCTCATCTCCCTTCATCTGGCAAAAGCCCATTTCCAGCACAGGCTGTTTATCTGCGCACCCGCAGTGTCGATGAAGTCCCCGGTCAAAGCATTTAGTACCAACCAGGGAAGCGCCTTTTTTTGCATGCTGCCCCAAAAGAGCTTCCCTTGCCTTTTCCAGCTATGGCCTCGAGCTACACAGGTCTGGAGGGGAAGCCGCAGCAGGGACAGGGAAGGGTCAGGCATGAAGTTGCTGCCTCTGAGCAGGAGTTACAGGATCAGGAGGAAGCCAACTTTAGCCCATATTGATGTTTAATTAGGGTCAAGCTAACTCATGTGACTCTTCGCCTGGATCCCAAAGGGAGTAAAAGCAAAAGGCGAGTTAAAATGGAGGCTTTAAAATGATTTCTGTGCTGCCCCTCACAAAGAAAAGAGAGTCATGTGAGCAGGAAACCCTGGCAAAACACGTTAGCAATTGCAGAGGCTCCGATACGATTGAGAAGCAAACCGAGGAACATGGGAAACACATATATGGAAGACAAAGATGTGGGAAAGCTGCTGGCTTCAGAAAGCTGTCAGAGTTTTCAGGTAACTTCTGGTGGCTTTAAGAGAACAGTCAATAACGCATCCTGTCGCAGCTCCACAACCCGCCCCGACCCCCGGTCCGGGAGCCCCATCCCTCCCTGCGGACGCGGGAGCTGACAGAGCAGGCTGGCAAGTCGGGGCAGAAGGGGGGTCGCTCCCTCTGCACTGCGCCAGTGTGGAAGGACGGAAATGGGGGATCAAAATTAATTTGGTGGGGGAATTCGTAAGACAAAGATGCAAAGGGCCCAAGCCAGAGGAAAGCGAGTATGGGAGGACGGATGCTGCCGGGAACGGTAGGGACACAACGAGCACCTTCCTTTGCTAACCCATAAAGTGAAATGTCAGAGCTGTACGTTGCTGGACTGGCTCTCCTTCCTGCTTTGCTGAACATGCCGTTGCAAAGCAAAGGGCTCCCGACACCATCAGGAACGAGGGTGAAACGTTCTCCCAGCTGGCACTGGAAGGTGCTGATGGCAGCAAGAGCGGAGGCCAAGCAGATGCACCACAGTGCGCGAGAACCATCTCGTGGCAGCTTCAGCTGGGCGAATGATTCGCGTGGCAAAGGACCTCGGGTATCGCCACGGGTCGGCGGGCCGGGGAGCGGAGCGGGAGGTGCGGGAGGGACGCGGGGAGGAGACTGGGCCGGGGCGGAACAGTCCGCGACTGATGATGCAGAGGGGAAATCAAAGACGATAGCCCATCCGTGCCCTAATGTCCTCTGGAGACGGATCACACCACAGCACGTGTATCTATCAGGGCACACTGCCCCTTGCAGGCTCAAAACCTGAATGAGGCCCTTCTGTTATGCCCTTTGCTAGGTTTTTGGTGGCGTTGCACCTTCTAATCCCATCTGAATCCCAGCAGTGCCAATCCTTGGGTAAATCAGATATTTTCTACTTTGAAAAGCTGGCGTTGTATCTTATTAGTGTAAAGTTGTAATTCATTTTTGAATTAGGCAAGGTTAGCTGCTTCTATTGCCCTGTGCAGACAGATTTTGTCAAAGATGCTGGAATTTGGGTTTGATTACACTCAGTAGAAAGCTAAATATAATACTTAAATTGTAACATACTAATTGCTGTAGATACAGAGCATCGTGCTATAAACACAGTACATCACTCATCTGCAGAATTATTTTACCCTGATATTTAATTGTAACCTAATATATCTGCATAGTGTGAAATCAAATGAAAACAGACCCAAATAATAATCTGCAAACCTCTGGTAGTAAAAGAGGATTTTTCTGTAACTCATGCATTTCTATTTCAGACTTCTTTTTTTTATTCAGTGTTCGCTTTTAGGAAAGTATTTCACAGACAAAGAGTCTTCAAGCAATACGAGCCCACAAAATACGGATCAACAGAAAGCTAGCCAATGTTTTAGAGTCACATAACTAGTTGCGATAAGAACTAAACACAGAGGCTACACTGTGCTCTCTAGGTGGGATGGAAGGGGTCGCCCTGCTAAATTCGCTCACTATGATGTAACCTACCCAAGCGACTCTGAGGTACGTGACGCATTACCATTACCTCGAAACAGCTGTTCAAATGCTGTAGGACATGCAGCAGACCTCTGACCCGCAGGTGAAGAGGGAGTGAATGCAAATCATAATTCCCCAATTATTTGGGGGTGAAATGTGACACAGGAGTTAGTGCTCACCAATCAGGTTAACAAGTTAGCTGAAACTTTATCTTTCTGTACTTAAATTACTGGGAAATCATCTTGCTGCCCTGATCGAAGAGATATCGATCCTCCCTTGTTTGCAGAAGGGCGGCAGGGTCGGACGCTGTCCCCCACCAGTGTCCCCCACCCCACGGCCGGGTGCAGCCGTCCCGGACACGGCCCCAGCCGCCCTCGGCGCCCGCCGCGCGGCTCAGCCATAACCGGGAAGCCTCGCGCGGTTCCCATCTCCCACGTGCGGGAGCTGGAGCGAGCGCGGCAGCACATTCCGGTCTCGAAGCCTTCCAAGTGGTCGTGTTTATTAGGCGTTTTATCTGCAGACAACGAGGGTGGGTTGCTGCAAAACGAGAAGGTGACGAGAAGCTCGGGAGCTCTCCATGTCTCCCACAGCTCCACGCTGTCGGTGCGGGGCTGCCAGCCTTGCTCGGGACCAGGCGGGTGAGACCGGGAGCGGTGCTCCAGAGCATCCAGCGGCAGCCGCAGCCCTGCCAGGGAGCCAGAGGCTGAGGGACACAGACTCCTGCCCAGCCCGCCATGCCGGCGGGCACAGCCGCGCTCCCGCTCCGCAGCACCTGGATGGAGTGCCGCCGCGCAAACACGGGCGGTGGGCACACCCCAGCATCCGCAGAGCAAACCTCCCCCCCCCAGTAACTGCGCAGTAATTTAAGGGCCCCGTTACAGCAGTAATGGTATTCTGGGTGAAGGCTGATGCTTCTTTGAGTTTAACAGCTCATGGTAAATATGGTGTATGTTGTCAGGGTAAGATTTATCCTTTCCTTTCATTCTACCAGCTGTCAAATGTGTTTGATTTTTCACAAGCTTTGAGTGTAGCAGGAATTTAGCCAATAAATACAACTGATGATGATTTTCACTTCGGTTTTAAGCATCTGCCATTCATAACGAAGCCTGATTAAAAATGTAAGAAGATTATTTTTAGTTTTAGAATGTGGCAGAGCCTCACTGCAAAACATGGTGTGAGGCATGAATAATTAAGTTAAAAAAAAAATCAAGGTATATCAAGCTCCATAAAGCAAGCGAGTGAATCCTCCCCGGAGCGCTGCCTTTGCTGTGACGTATCCTGTGTGCAGAGCACAGTGTAGCAGCCGTGCCTCCTGTGCAACAGCCAACTCTCCAGCTCTTGTTGAAATTTCTGTGCCTTTTTTTTTTTTTTTTTGTGTCTTCCTGGCAGCGAGTTGCAAGTTAGTGACTGCCTGCCCCATGAACAACTTCAGTATCGTTTTAGAGCCTGCAAATCCTTCAGAAAGCAATAGGGGAAATGCAAGAGTGGGTCTCCAGGTGGTGGCAGGAGCAGACAGGACTGTTGAAGTTCCATTTTTCTTCTCTCTGTAGGGCTCAGTGGCTCTGTGCACGGAGAGAGGCTCCCCTCCCTGCCGAGCTGGGCCTGCAGAGATGTAGCTTTTGCACCGCATAAATCCCTGCCAGCAGCGGCATGCACACACATCTAGTGCTTCTCCAGCAGGAACATGCCGGCATCTCCCTGCAGCAGTACCGGGCCCCACGGATGCACCGCCAGCTCACTGCTGCTGAACCTGCTGCTGGAGCCTCTCTGCCTTTCTCCGTTTTCACAAGGTGGATGTTAAAAAGAGCTTTTCCTAGAACCTGTGCAGCAGGTAGGAAGCTGTGGTGCAGAGCAGGGACTCGCTCCCCATCTGTGCCAGGAACCCACAGGCACTCTCGTGGCACGACGCAGGAGGTGCTGGGCGAAGATGAAGGCAGGCGATACAGCTGCAGGCCCCGACTCTGGCAGTGGTTGTTCTCATGCCTGTTGTACTGTTAACTCCTGAATGTTTAAGTACATGACGATGTAAACAATGAGGATTGGTTGTTTTAGGGATTCACTTACTTTTACTCACATTACAAAACCACCTCTAGTCTCTTGGAAGGAATTGACATTGACAGGATTGAATTGTCTGATAATAAATTTATCAAGATGTTAATGATCATCAGCTTCTCTGTGTACTACTTGGCAAAATCACTACAGGTCTTCCTATTAGCTGGAACTGCTACCCATTTAGGGCTTGCTTTGAAATTTTATCTTTCCATCTTGTTTTCTGTTTCCTCCTTTTTTTTTTTCTTTTTTCAGAGACCTCATCTGTTTGCCAGCATTCTCTGATCAACATCTCTCATGTGTTTCCTATTAAGGCTATGATGTGTCTAGCCATTTTACTTCTCCTGCCCTTTTAAGTGGTGTCAGTCTTTTTGCTTTGCTACTAGTTGCCTTTTATCTCTGCAGTCTCCAATTCTCAGCGCACATCATTACCTAACTCTTGAACTATCTTATTCTTACTCACTATGACAAATCTCAGAGGCCTGTGGCAAGCCCTTGCCAGGATGTAGCTAACGACGCCCGACTGGCCGTCAGGAGAGGCGGCTTTCCGTGAAAAACCAGAAACGCCCTGCTTTTGTGACCTCAGTCGTGAACGTGGGCGTCTGCCAGGCATCTCTGGTGTTGGGCATCATCTGAGCACAAGATGCTCTGCCAAGCTTGAGCAGATTTCTGTTGGGACCACAGCACAGACGCCTGCATTCCTCCTGCCAGTGCGAGGCCCTGGCAGACGCGGTGCCCGGGACAGCAGCTGTGCCCATCCACGGGTGCCTGATCCTGTCCTCGGCTCCCCAAACTCCGGGGTGTCGGGGTCCGCTTTACCACGCTGTGGGGCAGCACGCACGGCTAGCTGGGGAGCCCGAGATGCACCTGAAGGCTGGTGCTGGAGCTTTCACAGATTCAAAGCCCTTGCTTAAAGAGGGGAAACCCCATCAAATGTTATCCAGTATTGATCAGGATGTTCCTTATGGCCCCGTAAGCTCTCTTTGAGCATGAGAATTTGTTTGAGGTGTCTGTTTCAGCTAGTCTTCGTGCTTTCACATCTATTGTTTTTCTTCCAGGCTTTTCTCTTTCTAACCATTTTCCTGCGTCGTGCACTGTGTATGGTCACCTTAATGTCTGGCTTATTTATTTGTATTTCATGCTGCATTTAATTCAGAAGTGGATGTCACTAATGATCCACAGACAACACCACAGAGTGCCACATAACCTCAATCTGTAACTAACTATGGATAGTGTTATCCTACACCATTACTAAGAATAGCTTCTAAATATATAACCAAACCCCAGGCTCCAGGGCCTCCCTCATTTCAAATGACTGGTAATCTTTCCATCCCAGCTGTCACAGCCCTTCTAGTGGCTCAGACACTCTGCCAGGGACCATCCCCGAGCTCGCGGAGGGCTAATCCAGGGTAACAGATGCTATCTGGTATCAGCGCAGACAAAATTATTACAGGGCTCATTTGCGGGCAGTGGACATACGTTACCCAGCCACTGTCTCTGCGAGCCCATGGGACAGGCTTGCCAGAGAAATCAGACACTGGCACCCCCTGACTCCCGAAGCAACGTGAGGCTGGCTAGCCAGGAACTTATCGGGGCCGGCCGGTAGCACATAGCGGTAGAGCAGGCAAGAGGCGGCGTGCATGGCCCCTCCCGGGGCTGCTGGCAACACACACACACAGTCACCTTTCAGCAAGCTGGCAAAAGCGGGCAGAAGGCTCAAAATCACGACTCGGAGTTCCTACGGCAGCTTTTCCCGCGGCCTTCGCAGCAGGCGCTGCGGGACGAGCGGCGTGCTCTCCCAAGAAGGATGGTGCCGCACCATTGGCACGGCCACCCTGGTGCGGCTCCGCTCCGGTCGCTGCCGCTCTCGGCCAGCGAGGCGCCGGGTTTGCCCCACAGGGACCCTCTCGCACCCACGCAACGCCCGTCCCCACGGGGATTCCTGCTTCCCCTCCTGCTGCGGAGCGTGCCTATGGTGCGGGGAGGCAGGGAAGGCATCACGCCCACGCTCACCAGGCGTCAGGGTTCCCTTGCTCCCGCTTGCGCTCACTCGGTGCGGTGCTGCTGGCAGCAAAGACGAGCGGCCAAATAAGAAAATGAAATGTGGTGCAGCCAATTCAATGAAATGTATACAGTGTGGTTCCCTGTCCAAGTAAAACTCCTCAGGATCGGTAGAAATCAAATCTCTACTTCTCCCCATGTCCAATTTTCCCCATGAAAAACACGAATAAATGAAAAATCCCCCTGTGAAAGTTTCTCTAAAGGTGTATAAAATAAGAGAGTCAGACTACACCTGATCTATATGACTCGCCTGTAAAGTCTTAACCTATTCTGGGCTGTTTTATAGCAAAGGTCCTGGCTAGGACTTAGAATCAGCTAGAATTCAGCCACAACTTTTTTTTTCAATTCAAAAAGAAGAAAATCTTCATTAGGGTAATTTCAGCACAAACCCATTATTTTTTTCTCACACTAGATTATGAATTAAAAAGACATTTTATATCCAAGTGCCACAACATCAAAAGTTTTAGAACTTTTTCTAAAGGAAATCGTAAAAATCCAATCAGAACTGACCCTTTCCATAATGAAATTCGTTTAAAAAACCTTTTGCAAAAACCCCACTTTGGGCATTGCTGATTTTTAACAGCTCTGTTACCAACGCGATGTCCAATTACAGAAAATTAAGAGAAAGCGTTCTGTAAATAAGTCCCTTTTCGTGTTCGTACTTGCCTCCCCTTGACAAGAGCCAGCGCTTTCTGCAGCGCCGGAGCAGCCCTGTGCAAGCGACAACTGATGGAGCTCCTGCGGCAGCTCCCACCAGGGAGGCAGACGCTGCCGATTCACACACCCAGAGCTGATTGCTGCTGCTGCGGCCGCTGTCTGACAGCGGTGAAAAGCTTGGGTCGCTCTGGGTTGGTAACAGTTTATTTGCACACTTTGCTCTGAAAGCCAGGACTTCCCCCTCGGTCCGTAGCTGTACGGGAATCCTGCCCCTGTAAATTGGTCACTGGTGAGGCTGTCACCACTTGCCCCCCCAGCAGCTCCGGGCCACGCTGCACCCCGGGGAGCCATTGCAGCAGCGTTAGCACTCGGAACTCTCGGATACCCAGCTGCTCCTGGGAAGGGCTGCTTCCAGGGCTTCTGTCCCCTGCGCAGAGACACCTGCAAGAGGACAAGCCTGCAAAGCCCTGTCACTCACGTCGGGGCTGACACGGACATCCCATTCACATCACCCCATTCAGCAGAGCGCTTTGGAAACCCGAAGGCCTCGCCAAGGTCACCACCGGCACCGCGGCCTGCGCCGGGGAGCCAGGTCCGAGCCACCGCTGCCCACGGCACAGCACATCACGCCTGGCCAGCCGCTTGGGCCACCCCGTGCTCTCTGCGCAGCCCTGCGGAGGAGGCTCCTGGACAGGTCTTGGCCATGCCTCCCACGCGGTCTGGACTGGCGCTGGCATTCCCAGCTTCAGGTACTCCTGGAAACCGCTTTTGAAAGTACCCGGAGCACCACAACAACGCGCCACGTCACCCCGCGCCCTTCTCGCAAACCTGCCAAGCTCATGCTTTAAGGATTCACGGATACTGGCGTGGTAATTGGAGTAAAAGCACAGAGCTGCTTTTGCTCTAGCTGGAAGAAAATCTACACATGACTCCTTGAAAAAACCCAAAGCTTTCTGTTTTTGTAAGAATAAGAGTAAGTGAAGCAGAAGGCACCCGATAGTCTCTTTGCGCAGCTCTGTCTTTAGTGGGCAAGTGCTCTTGGTTTTGCCACACACCTGGGCGTGCAAAGCCTCTGGCATTTCTCACAAAATGCCACAGGAAAGGCTGCACAGTGACACCAACAAAGCTGATAAATCACAAGACAGTCCTCATTTTTCAAGTGCAAAGTGAGTGATAACTGTTTAAGAATTCAGCCCCGTAGGTTGAACCAGAAAGGTGTTCCAGCTCAGTTTTCCAGGGGGTATGAAAAGGATTTCCTGCAGTGTGGTTCATTCAACTCACTTTTCATAAGCTAGTTTTCAACAACATCATCCAAAAGCCATTAGTTTCATTGTATGTATCATGCAGGGTTATTTAGTAGGTCAGAAGGAAAATTTAAATGGACAGGTGCTTTAAATTACAAGATGGTGGAGGTGGTTAATAAAAAAAATACTAGAAAACATTGGTAACCTTATTTCGGGCTTGAAGTGGGTTCTGTAACTGATGGGCAAATGGCTTGGAGAAACACTGAGATCAGTCAGAAGTGGTAGGTTCAAAATGCAGTCAGGAAATCAAGCTGCTCCCCAGAGATCAGAGCACAGTGCGCGCTTCCCAGACGTTATGCACCTTTAAAACTATTTATTTCCTCTTGGATATTTGCACCGTGGGGACAATTAATTACATGACGCAAATGTCCTATACATGTGACACAGACAGAAACCTCAAAATACTTCTATTTCTTGTCCTGACCCGAAAGGTGAGAACCATGATGGGCTGCCTCCAGGTACACTGCAGCTGACCTGGGGAAAGACCGAACCCGTCTCTGCGCTTCTGTCTCTTGGGCTGCACAGACACAAGGGGGGAAGAGGAGACTGTCGCGAGCTCGGGCTGCTTCAGCTGTAACCTGTAACCCACCTCCACCCCGCTCGGAGTATTCAGCCTTGTACCAAGACTGCGTAAGGAGTCCCACCATCTAACAAGAACCAAGCAAGGGGCTTCTTGCAGCTGAGCATCTGTGGCAGGCGCTGGCCACCGCTGTTACCCAGAGCCTGGCAAATGACCTCAGCAACAGCTTAGCAGCCTCCCGCCACCACCACAGCCTCATGGGCTGATGCAGTGCACGGATACAGTACACAGAGCACGGACACAGCACCCGGTGCAGAGTCCTGGGGTATTTCAGCACCCAGGGACTACTGGGGTCTCAGCTCGTACCACCACCTCTTGGCCCCTTGCCCAGAGTTAGGCAGCACCTACGCAAAGGCAGAGCAGGGCCGTGACACGGGGACGCCGAGGAGACAGTCACCCATGTGCAGCCAGTCCTACTGCACGTGCACAACGGACTGTAATCACTCCGAAATCCTACCAGTGTCAGCAAGACAGCTCAGGAAGAGAGTTACTAGCACAAAGGAGAAAAATACATGAAGGATTTAACAGGGAGATGAAGAGGATTTAATTATTTTATACACTGGAGGCTACTTATTGAGATGTCTACTGAAAGATCGGTGCTTGTAATGCATTCCTGTATACAGCATGCAAGAAGGGCGAGTCTGGTTTGTATAAGCATTTCCCAACATCACCGCGTCTTATCTGATTCCTTTGGCTCAGAGATCAGGCTGGAAGTCTAATGGGACTCAACTGCTTTCCAACATGCTTCATATTTCCTAATTATTCCAGGTTGGAAACATGTCAACAGCTAGAGCAGAGATGCTTTACTATCTATTAATTCCTGGCCAAATTCAGACTGATCCTCTCTTCTTGAAGCTCAGGGCACAGGAGGAAGGATGAAGGCAATTAAGTTGTAGGAAAAAGCTCCTCAGTACAGCAGGCAGTAACAGGGAACAGGCAAATCACTGAGGGCATGACTGGCAGCTGGGACACCAAAGCTTTGGGCTGCCCCTCTGCTGCTTTCCACCCTGCCTGGAACAGCTCAGGACCACGGGGGTCCGTCCGACAGGCGTGGGAGGCTTGCAAAAATCACAGCCTCCTGCCACGCACGCGCCTGCAGGATGTTCTTAGGCTTCAAATGCGATTCCCTTCTGAGGCTTCAAAGTTTGTCTTTATTTGTCCACAGTTTGTCTTGCCAGACCACAGAGGTTAGCATCTTTAACTAGTTTGGCTGATGCTGCCCCAACCTGACTGAGCTGTGCCCTTTAGCCACGCTAGACCTCCTTAGGATCTGACCTTGAGGCTGGGGAGAGAAGAAATGCACAAAGTCACAGGGAACAGCAGGAAATAAAAGGAACAAACTCCCCAAATTTTTCTGCCTTGGATGCCCTGATGATGTAGCCTTAGATGATGATGTGCAGCCGATGTTTGGGTAAGAGGATGGGGTTACTGTCTGAGCCCCAGAAAGCGAGGCTGTGTGCTCTGTGCTTCATTAGACCACTCACCCTGCGAGACGTGCTCTGGGCAGCATGACTCGCAGTCACTGGAAATTCCAGCTTTTTCCCTTTTCCTCTGCATCTTCCCCCTTCGTGCATAGTTTGCATGCCAGGGGATGAGCTGCTCTGCCCGCATGCTTTTCTGATTGTTTGGTTCCTTGCGGACATGAAAAGATTGAACAACTTGTGCCAATGCGCCATGAAATCTAATGAACTAATTGCTGCAGGAGCAGGTGATGTTTTGGACTTTGGTCTGGAAAAATATACATATGCTTATGTTTTGCTATGGTATAGCATACCTAGTGTTGTGTCTCCTTTCTAGCAAGAAATGATGGAAGAATCTATAGGATGCCTTTGTTTCATGCAGTACAGTATGCATGCCATTATGCAGACAACACATACTTTAGAAATGGATATTACATGCTGTCACAATAACTAACACATTTTGTATCCAAGAAAAACATTTTAGTCTGTTATAGTGGGCCAAATCCCTCTGTTGCCTGGTCATTTGGGTTCTGATGGCATTGGTGAATCTGTTTGAAATCTGAACATACAGTCTAGCTGTGGGATGCTAAACCCAGATTGTGAGATGAGTTGCAATAAGATGACAGGGAAATTACTATGCTATTGAGGATTGTATGGTTTTGTGTAGTAAACACGATTTAGAAGCCAAACCTCGCTTGTTCTATTCATACTAGAAACCTATTGAAAAAAATATGATATTAAATAGTTGAGATAAGCAGAATTTGGCCTGGAATCTGGATTTCACACCTGAGGTTTTTAAAATCAAAGGAACAGACACAGTAAAAAAAAAAAAAAAAAAAGCAGCCTTTAAAATGAAGGAATAACACAAATTTTTCTGTTGGGTTCCTTCTGATTTGGGCTTCCACTCTTACCACAGGAGAAACCGACATGGTCAGTGTTGTCAGTAACAAACTGCAATCTAGCCTAGAACCAGATTTGCTCATAACGAAGCTCAAAAGTAATATTTCCTTCCTATCTACTTAACTCTGTGGATAACTTTCCCACCTTAAGATTTTAAAAATCCCAAAAACAACTTCTGACTACTTTTGCTTCCTCATCTCAATGTACAAGCATTATCAGACCCTCAGAGATCATCTACTTTACATCAGTAATTCAGTGCCTCCGAGTACTGAACACTTTTGGCTATGCCCTTGAAAAAGTGGGCCATATACCGTAGTTTTAATGCTCTTTCATAGCATCAGGTGCAACCTGAAGGGCTAATTCCTTTCTGTGAGGTCTCACACCCCTGACTCCAGCACAGGGACTGACTCACGCTCTACCCCCAGGGATGCCGTGCCGGCAGCGCAGGCTGCGACCCGCCGCCCGCTCCTCACCAGTCTCAGTCCTGGGGAGCCCCGGGAAGCCGGGGACACCCTCGGCAGCGGCCGTCCCGGTGGCTCAGCCGCTGCTTTGCCGCCCTGGAAGCCAGAGCTGCACCCCGGGAGCACCCTCTCTCCGCCCGGCCTGGGGCACAGGGGCCTCGACCCCCTTTTCCCCTCAGTTTTACTCGACGCCATTAGATGCTCCCACTCGGATCAAAGAGCTCTAGCTGCTCTTATCACAGCAGTAAATGAGGCCTCACGCACATGGCCAATTATCACAGAATTGGCAATGGGTTTGGGCAAACTCCAGCAGCTGCAGCTGGGGTTGGCCAGGTTGGCCTGTGCCTGTCTTTAGTGCTGACCCATGAGCGAAAGAAACCAAATGAAAGCCATGGCGCCCACAGGGCTGCCCCATGCTGTGGGTGCCATCACGGCGCTGAGGGAGAAGAGGGTGGAGGGAGAAGAGGGGGGCCGCCGAGGCCAGACCGGGCGCTGGGACTCGCAGCGAGCCCTCGCCCATCACCCTGGGCAGGCCATGGCGGGAGCGGCTGGGCCCTTCCCATGGGCCTGCCTCTGTCTAAGGAACCCTGGCCCGCTCACCGCCATGCCCGCCGAGCGGCGGTTTCGCGGGGAAGCGCAGCGCCGGGCCCGAGCCACGTACCGACAGCGGCCAGACGCTGGGTTTTGAGGAGAAACCCGAGGGAGTGCATTCCCCCGGCCACGAGCCCGTCCGCCCGGCCTCGGAGCGCGAGGGCTTCGGGAGGTTTTCATTAAACTTAGTGTGCAGGAGTAACACTCGAAGATTACATGTAGGCCCAGATACTGCCCTCAGCAGCATCCTGACAGGTTTCAACCCGAGCCTAAACTAACACAGGATCATACATGTGTTTTGAATGTTTTTGGCATTTCTTTAGCGTGCCCGCAGTGTTTGTACTACTAAACCACAGCTTCCTTCTTTGGGGAAAATAAGAAAGGTCAGAGGAATATCTAAAACACAAGCAGAAAAGAAAGCGAGATGCGTTTCACATCCTGCTGGTATGCAACTGAAATGCTGAAGCTGCCCAGAAAGGGCAGTTTCTGGTAGCTTTATGCGAGGCCGAAGGCTCCCGCATCCCCACGCCACCGTCCTCAGCTCGCTGCAGCCGCCTGGTTTGGCTCGGCAGGGACGTGCAGCCCAAAGCCGACCTTTTCTCCGGCTCTCCTACCCGGAGCAGTGCCACACCGCACCCCGGGCGGCAGCAGGGCAGCTTCTGCCAGCCGAGAGACAAGGAACAGTAGAAACTATCCTGGCTTGGAAGCAAGCGGATCTTTTGAAACTATTTCAGCTGGGGTTCAAGCATGAACAATGAAGCTAAGTCTAGGAGGTTTCACGTGCTAAAATCTGGCACGGGAATTTTTAGTGCACAGAAGAGGGGACCCTTCCCCCCAGCCCTTACATTTTCATATGTTTTATCCTCAGAAAAGACGATTTGGACAATCTAGCTTGAGCTTGCGCTGTTGTCAATTTCTGTATTGATCTGGATAAGTAATGCTTGCATTAAGGTGAACCTGTGCCTCACCTAGACTTAAAATCCTCCAGAGAAGGCAGTGTTTACCCTGTCTTTGGTTATCTGCAGAAAAGCTTAATTACTCTTATTACTAAAGATGAAGGCTTTATTCGAGTTTTGTCTTATTTCAGTGTTTGGTGTACTTGGTCTCCCAGCTCTGTGTGCCAGGTAGTTGTTGAAACTTTGGTTTACTAGTTTGTTTGGGTTTTTTCTCTTTGTTGTTAAAACATTGAGTAATTTTTATATAATTATACAAAGAAAATGCTCAGATTTTACCAAAACAGTGTGAAATAAACAGCTACCATTGCTTAAAATGCTGCAGACATTTATGTTTCACATTTTCATGCCTCCAGTCTCACTTTTACAGTTCTCCCTTTCCACTCTAGTGAAATAGCCTTAAATAAGAGAAAATAGATGCCAGACTAGCTGCTAGTTCTCCAATTATTAAAACAAGCAAAGAACAGTAAAATTATTTCACCCCACCCCAGTTTTCCTCAAGGAAAGGAAAGAAATGATAGAAAAAGGAAGTGGAAGGAAGAATCTAAGTTTCTCTTCCCCTACTAAGAATTTAGAAAGAAGAAAAAAAAAAATACAGTGGAAAAAAATTAGGGTTTTCTACTTAAAGTGAGAGATTAATTCTTAATATAAATTTTATAGTAATAAAGCCCTATGACAAAATTTTTATTTCTACAGAAAATTACTTGAATGCAACTTGATGCTCTTAAAAAAAAAAAACCCAAATCAACCAACAACTTTGTTTATTACGGGAAATAGATGGGTTTTTTTAGCTGAACAATCATCTGAAGTGATTTTATTCCAAGCACAGAGCAACCTCTGCTATTAAGCATCCTCTCCTGCCTGAGTGCCTATGAGCGGAGTGGTCTCTGAGCCCTGCCACCCTCTACACGCACCAGCCAGGGTGCAGTCTCTTCCCAGCCCAGACACCCTCCAGCTCTCCGCGGGCACGGCCGAGCTGTGTGCGCATGGGGAGGGTGCTCCGCCAACACCGGGGCGGCAGCAGAGCCCCCCACGCGCTGGGAAAGGTCCTTCTGCGCAGGGGAAGGTGCCTCTGCAGAAAGGAGAGGGAAGGGGCAGCTGCCTGGTGAGCCCAGGCAAGGAGAACAGACACCTATCCTGCTGAGATAGCACTGGATGGGCACCTTTATGGCACAAGAAGGCAGCTTTTGTACAAGATACCTTGTCTCTCTTATTCCAGTAGTATTGCAACCATAAAAGTCATGCCTATGAAATTTTATATTAGGTGGATTAAGAGGAACGAACCTCAGTAAAACTTCATGAGAGCAAATCTTGCAGTTTTATGGTGTTTAGGTGTGAATTTTCTGTTCTCTGGATGATGTTTTCTTGTTCACAGCTAGAGCTCAAGCTTGCACTGAACTGGCACGTAACAGTGAAGAAATGCATCACCAGCCTGTTGTGACTCAGTGCAGAAGCCAACCCTTGGGCAGCTCGTGCCAGCAGAGAACATCACAGATCCTCCAAGGAGGAATAGCCCAATCCTCAAATGACTGGTTTTCAATCTGCCTCATTCAAAGAGGCCCCCAAACAGGGAAATCCAGAGCCCTCAGGTTTTGTTTATCAAGCTAAAAATAAATCCCCAAATTAAAAAGAAGGATCAGGTGAAATCAGTGAATTTTGCCTGGTTTCTATCCAAACCCTCAAAGCCACTCAGGTCATACCAAAACTCACACAGGTTCACCAAGAGCTCACCTGGTTTCCAGTTTCATTGCCAAAGTTCTGCATAGCTTTACAGGAATCCAAATTAAATCCAGAGCGAATCCCTTGTGAAGCCCTAGGTATAATACTTCTACCTTTTTTTATGCCTATACCCAAATCACTGCCAAATCGAGACATCTATAAGTATTGGAAACTCTTCAATTATTTAAGAGTACACGCACAGTGGAGAGTCAATTAAAATCACTGACATGCTTTTTTTTGTGTTTTGTTTCCATTTGGAAGCAATTCAACTTGAATTCTAGCAAAGCCCTTTGGAGCATATTGAACTGATTTAAGGAGTTTGCATCCAAAAAATTTGAAATTTAAACAATGAAAAAAAGAGGTTAAAAGGCGTATTAATGGTTGTTTATAAATCATGCCCTCAAATGTTAAGAAAACACACTGCCTTCCTTGTTGGCAGGAGGGGAAAAAAAAAAAAAAAAGAACATACAGTAGATGCACAGATGTGGGCAGGGGATTAGGTGAGGTTTCCCTGGTGCCATGGCAAAGGAGCCCAGGCCAAAGGCTGCCGGGGCAGGAGGGTGGGCGAGGGGCCGCGGCCCCAGCCCAGCGGCAGCTGCGGATGGCTACACCATGGCAGCACTGGGCAAACCGGAGCCACACGGCCACCAGACCCACCACAGCCTGCAGCTGCGTCCTCGCCTCTCCATGCTGGGACAGCCGAAAGCCTTGCTGTGCCGTCAACCTGCTGGGACCCATTTTCAGGGGATACTTTTCTAAATCCAAACCACTTCTGCTACTCTTTTTTAACATCTCATTTTTAGACTCGTTGAGAGCTAGCTCCACCAAGACAGAGCCTGAATCCAAGGGGATAATATTAGCACACCTGAACAGCGCTTTTTTTTTCCTTGCGTGCACTTACGAAAAATGAAAGGGATCTGCTTTCATCTGTCTGAAAACAACAATTTCCTATGAAAGATCTTTAGCCCTGAGGGTGCTGTGGGTGTCTCTGCCCCTCCCCATCAATATTCTTTTGCCTGCACAAATGGAAAAAATTGGGGCAGCCCCTAGGCTACTAATACTTCTCCAAAGGTTTCTCTCAAAATAAAGCAAAAAAACAAAAGCATAAAAAACCCCCTCTAGTGACTGCTGCAGACTGTGTATGGAAAATCCAGAGACTTCCCAGAATTGCTCCAGATTCAAAATCCCCTGGGGAAACGGGCCTTGTTTTATAACTAGCGCAGGAGCCGGTGACTCCAAAAGGGGTGGAGGCACACATGCAAAAAGACACAGGAAGAGATGCGGCATTGAGGGAATTCACCCACAGGCTGTGAAGGGGAGGGAGAAAAGCAGGGACACCGGGAACGATCACAGACCTGCTTTAGAGCACGCGGCGAGCGATAGCCGCGCCTGGGCTCGCACCTCTTCCCTGTGGGCCGGAGCCCTCCATGCCAGCACCATCCCTGCGGCTCTCGGCAGGCACGGGGTCAGCGTCTGCTCGAGAGCCGGAGACCCACTGAGGCAGGAGAGAGATGAATGTCAAGAGCTGCCCTTGCTCTTCGGAAACAGCGAACGCCCCCAGTCCAACAGCTGCCCAGGGCTTTTGCGCAATGGCTACGGTGCTGCTAGCATCATTGGGAATTGGGGTCCCAAGAAGATCTTTTGGCCTTCCAAAGCGCTATGTGCCAAAATTAGAGGCAGCTCGGAAAACGTGCCGGCGGTTAAACGCCTAACTTCCCTGGCAAGCGCAGCAACGCCTCCGTCTCCCACCCATGCCCTTCATGCACACGCACACAGTTCGCTTCCACACATCTAGGTGTTCCGCTGACATCTTTGTCTTTATTTGTGCGTCCTGCAGAGCTGCATAATTGCACTTCTAACAAAAAGCCCTGATGGAAACTTGAGGCTAACTCGAAGCTTGTCTTGCGGGTTCAGTTCTCTCTCCATTTGTGCAACTACGTTTCATTACACATGAGGACGGACGCAGGGGGAGTTAGTTACCCCTCCACTGGAAAAAGGAACCCCGTTCCCCGCGCACCCAGCTGCCCCCCTCTCTCCTGCCAGGCAGCCCTGCCTTGCTCCCGCCCCAGGCACCGCAGCAGGCAGGGCCCTGCCTTGGCGTGGATCTAGACCCGTCTTCCACGGCAAAGCAGCTCACCGCAGAGCTTACACCGGGTACCACAGCAGTCCCCCCGTGGCCGTCCCCACTCAGCCTGCAGGGTCTGCTGTGTGCGCCCCATGCCGCTGCCTCCCTCCCACCGAGCCCCGCAGGCTGCGACTCCCACCGCCCCACTCCCCTCACTTCCCTGCAGCTTTGAGAGTTTCTGGCAAAGGATTTATCAGCCCATCAAGTGCTTTTCTGCCTGGAAGCGGGGTTTTGTGTGAGAAGCGCAGCAGGCGCAGGCTTTACAGAGGGATATACTTCTTCATGCCACACCGAGCTGTGTTCAGAGACAGCTGTTCCCCCCAAGCCCCTCGCACCAGTAAGGGCTGCAGTGCCTCCACAGACGGGTGCTTCTAGTGTTAATGAAACAGCTGCCAAGATCTCCAAATCCCTCCTGCACAGAAAATGCCGTTACCAGAATAGTCAGTAGGCAGCTCAGCTCGGTCTGTTTGGCCACGGCCCTCCTCTTCCTTTCCATCATGCTTTCTTACTGTCTCTGTGCTTTTCTTACAGCCTGAGCAGTGGAGGAGCGAGACCTCCCTCCATTTACATCTCTTCCCCCTGCAAGGGCACAAGGTTGCTCCCAGCACGTGTGCTCGGGCCAAAGCCTCCTGCCACCACCCCTGGCTTTCCCTGAATGCTGTTGGCTGCCCTGCAGTGGCACTCCCTGTGCTTTTAGCTTTCTGAATCATTTACCATATTACTGAGACTGGGCACAGCTAGAAAGACTCAACGCCCTGCATCGCTGTCCCAGACGCTGCAGGCAGCGAGTGGCACAGCAGCAGAGCTTGCTGGGATGCGTGTGCATTTGCTCCCAAAGGGAGAAGCCCAGCTTGGAGCCAGGCTGGTGTCTCCCAGTGCCATCGAGATGCGTGCTTACTGGTAACGCTGCTCTGCCAAGCCGCAGGGAAAACCAGACTTTAGCTGGGGGGTCTGCCTGGCAGGCCAGAGTCATATGCAGAGGGAAGCTGTGCAGAGCTCAAGTGGGTTCCTCGGTGCAGTTTAATAGCAAAGGGAAAGCCCATAGTGAAGAAACAAAATAGAAATGGACTAAGAGCAAAGCAGTCTTAAACACTTAACGCCCCTCAATGTTTCTGAGAGCATATCTGTATGGTCATCCTGCCGGCAGGAGGGAGTCCAAGTCTAACCTCTCAGTGGCATAAACAGTGCTGAAGAAAACTGAATCAAACTGATAGAAAACCAATGAGAGAAGCATCTGTGCTGTACCCAGATGGACCTTCCTTGAGGATATCCTGAACAGACCAAAGTTGCAGACTGAGCAAGCGTAACTTTCCCACGCTGTTTCTCTTATCCTGTCTTCTCCCATCCCTTACCTTTCCTGCTACTTATCAGCAAAAGCAGGGGCATTTCTTCCCAAAAGAGTAAAACAGTGATTTGCAAACAGAGCAAATTACGGTGTAGCAGGCTATAGGCATATGTATCCCACAGGCAGAGCCTCAGAGCTCCAAAGGTCTTGACAGTAGGATCTTCTGCCTTGGGATGTCACAAAACAGGCTAGCTGGAGCCAGGATTTAACACAGGTAAGAGGGATTCCCCCGTGGTTTCAGTATTTCAGGCGAGTGTTTACTTTTGCAGGCCAGGCTAACAATCCATAGGCCTGACACTTACCAACAGCTCTGTCTATGAAACAGTTGTATCATCAAACCACTGAAAATTCTGCAAGGGAGCTCACTTTGTGGTGGATTTCCAGGGAAAATGCCACAGCCTCTGAACATCAGATGCCTCAGCTGAGCCCTGAAGCCCTCTGTGACCTGGCGTGATGAACAGGGACCGCTACGCAGCCCGCATCCTCCTCTGGAGCTGGGTGATGCTTCTGCATGTGCGTGACCCTGCCGAGACGCCGGGGCCATCTTGCTGTGCAAGAGCAGCGAGCGAACGCTGCGGCTATGCCGGGTCTAGTGCAGCACAGACCTCAGCACTTGGCTCTTTAATCTGTTCCCCTGCTCCTCGCTGTTATTTATAACTGTTTAAAGCACCTATTGAGCCCTGTCTGTAAAAGGCCTGGGTGCTTTTTGATCATGCCATGAATCTTTTCCTCGCAGACTTCTGCTGGACCTACGCAGTTTTCCTGAAGAGCTGCACACGCTTCTGTTCTTTTCAGAGGAGGAGTCCCAAGCGAGGATTACAGAGCTATAAAAGCGGAAGCGGACTGCTTGGCAGAGCATTCCTTGAGATTTGCCAGCCTAAGCACACAGATGTTTCTCAGATGGGTGAATTTGGAAATGAAGATCTACGTGGCATCTGTCAAAGGGCTAGTGTTTCTGATCTGTGACAAACACTGCGCAGGATCCTGTCTGTCCTGCCAGGCTAACGCTGCACACAGCAGATCTACCCATCACTGAAGCTAATCCCGAGTAATTTATTAATCTTCTTGTGCGCACTCGTTTGTACCTCATAATTCTCTTGTCCATAATGAAAAATTATCTCTTGTTGCAGTTGTCCTTCCAGAGCCAAGGAGAGCTGCAGCAAAGACACCCAAATGCTTTTTGGACGATGGACCACCCCTTAACTACATGTTTACCACGGTAGTCCTCAAAAATGCCTGCAACCCCCCTCGGAGGGAGGTGTTTCCGAATGGTAACTGCAGTAAGTTTCTCGCCAATTTTCTTCTTCAAGGAGCTGATCAGAGCAGAAGCAAGCAGCTGCTCTGTCAGACACCGGCATGGGGCAGAATGCTGGCAGCACGCCCCAGTGCAGGCTGCTGCAAAAGAGGGAGCTTTTTGGTCTCCGACCAGTCCCAAAATTTGTTCCTCTCCATGGCCTGTGCCTTAGTGAGAACAGGACTTTTACCTCAAACAACTCAAGCGGCGGCCCCACTCGAGGCTCACGTCCACCCCTGCCTGGGGCTGATCTGGCGTTCAGGGTCCGGCGCAAGGGCAAAGCGGGTACGGCTGTGAAAACCCCTGGGCTGGACCCATTCAGCACTTTCCCTTCATCCCAGCACTGCCGAGATGCCCTGCAAGCCCACCTGCCTGCTGGCTAGGGTGTGCAAGGAGCTTTCATCTGCGCCCAGAGCCGGCTTGCTCCGGGCGGAGGGCAACACCTCCTGCTGCAGAGGGGCCTGCGGTGTTTCACCTCTCACAAGCACAATGGCAAAGCTGCTTCAGCACTGCTCGCTCCTACAGACAGCAGAAGTTCCCTGCTCTGAGCAGGGGCAAGCTATAGTTGGGGGCAGAGAAGATGAAAAGGATGTACAAACACCAGAACACATTTGCTCATCGTGAATCCCAAATCATAATTCTTCACTTTGGAGTATGCAATAAAAATCCAACTGCAAAGTGCTTACAGTTGTTGCAATATTCGGTAAGTCACAAAAGAAAAAGAGAAGAATTAGGCTACAGGTTTCTGAGGAGTTATGAATAATGGATTGTCAGCCTCAGTTCAGACCCATGCTAAAAATCTTTTTAACTAATGCATTAACTCTTTCACTGCTACTGCAGATGAAAGCGTTAGGGTCACAAGATGTTACAATTTCAACATCCTGCTCCAATTCATCCAGATATATTGTAGGTGCCTGTTGGACGCAACTCCCCTTTCTGCCGAGTGAAATTTCACATTCAAAGCTGCTGAGAGTGTTAATTAATCATTAGACTATTGCAGAAAGTGTAGGGAACTCGTGCGTCTACATAAAAAAGCCCTCCAAAAGTCATCAAATGAAGAAGCCGTGAAAGAGGGAAAGTAGGGATTACTGGTAATCCCTCATAATGATACTCATAGCCTGCAACACGCAATTCTTGCACAGAGGCGAAAAACAAATATTAATATAATCATCTATAATTGTCATTCAACCCTTTTTCCTCAAACAGTGCTGCCGCAGGACTCCTTTGATTCCTGCAGGACACTCGAAGTCACCTTTACATCTGCTGCCGAGATAAATGCCCACAAGCAAGAGAATCCCAGTCCCGCCTGCCGCTCCCTGTCCCGTGCCCTGCCAGGGCGAGCTCCAGCGCAGCCCCACGCGTGCGGCTGCGCCAGCACCGGGCACGTCTCCGCGTGTGCTGGGCTAAAGCCGGAGCAGATCCCCCGCCCCGAGTGCTCAGCCCTGCGCTCCTGGCTGCAGCGGGACAGAGTGCACTTTATTTAGTGCCTTAATATCGTTCCTCTGCTCTGCTGCTTGGATTCACTTCGCAGGGGCTTCCATGATTTTGCCTCCACCCTTCAAAACGCACCGTTCCTCACTACTTTGTGGTGAGGACAGAGGTGTCCAGCCCAAAAAGAGATGTGGCTTGCTGCTGTGAGTAGCCGCATGGAGAATGCGGCTGGTTTAGGCACAAGTTGGTAACAGGCTCTGCAGAGGAGGCGAAGCGACATGAAATGCATCACGCTCATTCGGCCACCTCGCTCTTTCCCCTGGGGTTAGCGCTCCCCTGCTGCCCCTTACTCCACCTCGCTCCCACGGAGCCCTGAGCCAGGGCATGCCCCAATTCCCCGTCGGGCTGTGCAGAGAGCGCTGCCTGGCTGTAAGCGAGCGAGAGACTCGGGAAACAGGTAACTGCCAGCAGCAGGACAGCGGATGAGTGCTTCCTAAGGTGTCCTTGCCTGGCTGCTCGTTTCTCACTGCTGGAAACCTCATCAGGCTCCTAGAGTCACTGAATGCTGGTGTCCTGCTCTGGAGAACTTGCCTGTTCCCTCCTGGAAGCCAACAGGCAGTAGAGCAGCCGTGCAAGCAAGGGGGAGCAGGCAGGCCCGCTGCCAGGCGTGCATACCAGACAGCACGTCTGACCTCAGGAATATTGATTAATATGAGGACATGACTGTCTGCAGAATGTCTCGCAAAATGCAGCACTGAATTTAATTCATAAACATTTTAAAAAGGGCACAAATCCTTCTGTGAGCCTACCAAGCCTCACGCTGAGTTTGTTTCCCCCACTCTCCCAGCAGCAAGCCCGAGCACTGGGCAGGCACCGGAGGTGCCGTTTGCTGGTAGCAGCTTCCCTCGAGCGCTGCGCGCTCCAGCAAGGCCAGCTCTCGAGCATCTGCGTTCGCTGTGCCAGTGAATACACTAAGTATTAAAATAGCATAATTGCAACAGTAAATAACAAGTTTTGAGCTCATACACTCTTTGATCTGGGGATAACAAACACTTACAAACAGAAATTAGTGAGGAACAGACCCTCCAGTGCCAACTGCCTCTGCTCTGCTCTAGACCACGCTGCCTCCCAGCTGAAGAAAACAAGCAACCCTACCACAGTATTGATTTTTTATTTCTATCTCTGACCTGGTGAAGTTCACTCTGCAAGCGTTGCAATGGACTAGGACGGACGCGGCTGGCGAGGAGGGATGCTCACAGCCCAGCGCAATGGAAGACAGACAGCTTGGAAAGGCCGGCCCAGCTAGCGGGTCACACAGGACATTCGTTTGCCCTCTCCGGCTGCAGGGAGAGCTGCATGATGAAGCAATGATTCAAGCTGAACACCTGTCCCTGGTGCTAATTACAAAATAATTTCTGATTTTGAAGAGTACTTGCACTGCTATTGTAAAGGCAGCTTTAGAAGCAACTGCTTGGGCTGTCGTTAAGGGCTTGACCACTACAGCTTGGTAACTTCATACCTCTCGGCCGTATCCTCCAGCTGACAGTGTCATCTATCCTGGCACAACTCCCATCAGTTTTGAAAGGGAGCAAAGTTATATAGCCTCTCTCTCATCGCTAGAAATAGGGATCCCAGCACACGGATAAACTCATTAACTGGGCAGGGTGACAAAACCTGCCTTGTGCCGCAAAGGCTTTCAGATGCTTTGCATCATAGCAGCATCAGCAACACAACTCTGTTCCCCACGCCAGACAAGCTCCTTGGAGTAGTAAAGCAGTTCACAGCGAAGCATGGAAAGGGGAAAACATCTTCAAACTTCTGCCTAGCAGGAGTTACAGAGAACACACTGTAGGACCCGTGGATGCCAGATCACCCGGAGATCTGCTCTCCTTGCGGCCGGGGTGCACCACATTCATTACGGCAGGCTATCGTGCCAGCTATAGGGCTGGCTCCTGCGCCGCAGTGGAGGGTAGAGCAGAGCTCCTCCAGCTGCCCGCGGCAGCGTTCCACCAGGCTCCTGTCCTGGAGATGCCAGCGGCCCTGCCTGCTCCTGGCAGGGTACCTGCTCTCAGGTGAGCCTGGCTGAATCCTAGAACGGTTTGGGTTGGAAGGGACCTTAAAGGCCATCTCGTTCCAGTGATGCCACGGGCGGACACACCTT
>JANZLQ010000055.1:20206493-20219251 GCA_026212715.1 Elanus axillaris | reverse complement strand
GGGGGGAGGAAGGGGAGGGGGTGAGGAAGAAGAAAAACAAATCGTGGCCTGAACAAGTTCATCCAGTTAATAAATAGTTAAAGCAAATTCATTAGGAAACAGGAATTTTATAGATTTAGTTAAAGGTTTCTTCCTATTTATGTCACTGAGAAATGATAAAATTCCTTTTATCACTCTACAACTTGTTAATGTTTTACCCCAGGACCACTTCATCTGTAATAAACATCTTAACAAAATATGCATCCCTAGGGAGGAACCGTTAATTTCCTTAAGGCCTCACACATGTAATAGGTTTTTATTGCATGCAGGTGCTTTGTGAAATTGCATTGACTTGTAATAAACGTCCAGTAAAGAGCAGGTAGCACCTAAAAGGGGGAAGTGTTTGTGCACCTGTCTGAAGAGAGACTTAACACACCCTAATCCTCCACGGGCTTCTTCTTGACTGCACATAGACACATCACCGAGCCTCACCTTCTAGGGCGTCTGCTGCCTCTAATCACAGCAAGGTAAATGCTTGGATTTTTACAGTTGCGTTTAACCAGCTTAACAAATAAATGCTAGGTGAATTTAATATATATTCAAATATATTTATTGCTGCTTTGGCTAAAATTGCAGCATAAATTACAATCAATTAAACACACTCTAAAGGATAGGGAAAATAATGCATGGCAGATTTTCCTTTTCTTTTGTAGGAAGTTATTTGTGTAAGACTCTTCATGGCATTATTTTATTAATCTGTTTAGAATTAAGCATAAAGAGAGTTTAACATAATTCTTACCAGTAATAAGATACCTTAGATATTTCAATGACGATAGCTTTGCCTGAAGTGTTTAATTTTGAGAGGCTACTTTTTTAAAACCATTTGAACAAAGATGTATCTATGGGTTTCCATGGATGCTTATTGAAGAGGGCTATTTTGCTCATCACAGTAATTAACGGGAACGAACACTCTGCATTTCAAGAGAATCCCCATCTAGCAGCAGCATCGCGTACGTATGCTGAAGCTCTTTTGCTGTTCAAGCAATCGCTTTGCCAGTTCTCCGTGTTCTGTTGGAACACTTGCGATCCCTGTGAGCGCAGAATTGCTCCCCCTCCTCTCCTAGGGGAACCGGTAGGTACGTCTGAAGGACAACGTTCACAGAAAACCAGGGAGTTAATGTTCTGTGTCACCATTTGAGGAGATACTACAGAGTTTGTGTCTTTGAGGAATTTCTGAGTTTAGCTGAAGTCCAGGACTTGCACAAGCTCTCCAGTAAAACCTCTGCATATTTCCTTCCTCTCCCCTCCTTTCTTTCTCTTTCTAAATACAATTTCCTAGTGAAGGGATATCAAGGCAAAATTGCAGCTAGAAGCCAAATAAATGGTTCTGGAGATCTCAACGAGCTCAAATTGGAAATCTTTGAGATGCGATTGGATCAAATGCCTTGGTCTGAAACGGCTTAGGCTACATTCACGGCAGGGTACCAGAAGCAGCAGCTTGCTAAGGGCAGCGATACAGTCGCTCAACGCACCCCTTGGTGAAACAGGGGAAACTTTTTCAAAAGCTCCTGTGACACTTAAAAATCCAAGTTTAGTTAAGATTTTTACCCAAGTGTGGGTAAACTACCTTTTGACCTCTAACAGGACCATCACTAAAACACCTAAGATGCTTTTCTGTTTCAAATTTGGGCATTTTTGAGAGCTGTAACCACATGCAAGATTAAGAGCTTAAATGTTTTGACTAGCCCAGACAGAAGGACATACACTTCACAGTCCAAAGCATCACCTGAAATATTTATTAGTGACTGAAGCATTTAAGCTCAGCAAAAGTCTGTAAGAACCCAAGAAGTATTTTAGGCGTGTGTTTAATTAAAAAAAATACTTACTTTTCAGCAACACCTTCCTGAACTGGGTACATAACGTAAAAACTCAGCTGTGATGTTATTGAAGTCAAGAATAACAACAAACGAATGTACTAAAATGAATCCTGACTTCTTGGGGGGAAAAGGTAAATTTACTCCTTTCTGAGTTATTATAAGAAAACTATTTCTATCAAAGTGAGCAAAAGGGACAAGTTCAGGTTGCTATGTGACTAAATAATAAATAGTAGGGAAAAGAAAGAACTGACCAAAAAATTTCAGAGCAAAGACTGAAATGGTGAATTTTGAAGAAAATCTTCCTGAATTTAAATGGCAGAGAGAAAAAAAAAAAGAAACAATAAGTAACCTCACACCTGAGCTAAGATGGCAAAGAAATAAATAGCGCTGCAAAGATCAGGAAAGCATTTAAACACATAAGTCACTCGTACGCAGCCCCATTAAGCCCGAAGGGGCTGCGCACACACAGAGGGCTCTGCTAGAGCCAGGCCCTCGGCTCTGACCCCTGCAAAACACCACATGCCCAAGAAGGCTGATGAATTATACGCACGGCATCTACGAGGGCTCATTAGAAAATATGGCACTGGGCTGCGGAGGCGGGAGGAGGTCCCGCCACGCACAGGGCGCTGTGGGAGACCAGACGGCGGGACGCTGCGGGGCTGCCGAGGGGCTTTAGGGGTCTCCAGCAGCGGGAGATGCTGGGGACGGGGCGGTGGGAAGGAGCAGGGGGGCACTGCCGGGCACGAGGGCTGCTCCCCCCGCACCCACACGCGCGGGCACCGCTCCCACCAAAGGGCTGCCCCGTCTCTCGGGCTCAGCCCGGCCAAGCGGGGAGGGCCAACAGGACGCAGCTTTTTGGGGTTTTTAGCCAGGAAAAGCCGCCAGTGTTGGCGGTGGGGCTAGGGAAGGGGCAGCCGAGATTCACATCCCTGTGCCGGCGGCCGCAGCCCACCCTGGGAGAGGGCGGGTGGTGGGGCAGCGGGTGCTGGGGGACCCCGCTCTCCCCAGCCCAGGTGGAAGAGAGACGAGGCCGGCTCCCAGGACCGTGGTCACCATCAGTGGGCGCAAGGAGAGACAGCGACACGGACGGGGACCCTTGTCCCCCTCCGGCAGGCTCCGGAGGACAGCGGCAGCCACTGCCCTCCTCTTCCTCGCAGGCTCTGAGCGAGCCCCGCTCAGCTTGAGCCGCGTCCTGTCCGGAGGCCCGGCACGGCCTGCGGAACCACAGACGGGCCAGTAGGACTTAACGGCAAAAGGAAGAAAGCTTATACTTGTCAGTAGGCAGCACTTGAGCAATTTTTCCCCCCGTGAAACAGCCGTAAGAGTATTTCCTTCCCCTCGAGCAGCCCCTGGAGCGGTGCCCAGGCTGCGCTGCCCACGGGCGCATCCCCAGTGGGCTCCGCGCACGCCGTGGGCCACCGGGGCCTGTCCCGCAGGGAAACCCTCTGCCGCACGGAGCCCCGGCGAGGGGAGCGGGCAGCTCTCCAGGAGCGCCATGCGGGGCAGAGCCAGCGCCGCCGGCCCCTCTGGAAAATCCTGGCCGAGGCGCGAGCTTCTGTGGGTGGAAACGAGGAGCTGCCACCATGAGCAATTTTCGGTGGTTTCTGGCGAGAAACCCCCCGTTCCTGCCGGCCGGCCAGCTCAAGCCCACCTCCTCCCCCCTTGCCCCCCAGGATTTCGTACAAAACGGCTGGAAGGGGCCGTGGGTGTCGCGGAGCGGAGCCCCGCTGCCGGCCCCAGGGCTGCTCCGTGCCGGGAGAAGGGCAGAGGTGCCGGGGTCGGCGGTGGCGGCTGCGACACGCGGCCGAGAGCAGCAACTCGCATTTCCTGCGGCTCCGACCGAGCTGCTTTTTAAAGGGGTCAAATAGTAGGCATGATCATCTTCAAAGAGAGAGGATTTATAGACGCTGCCAGGTCCCAGGCTCTGCCCGTCGGAGCTCTAAGCGGACGGGCGCGCTTCCTTCGCTCTTTGTCTTAACCTGCGTCTCGCTGGGCCGCCCCGAGAGCTGCAATTTCTGAATCCCGGCGGCTGCCATTTCAACTATTCCCTCAGAAAAGCTTGACGTAGCATCTTGATTTTTCAAAGAATGTGAAAAAAAACCCCACCAACCAAAAACAAACCAAAAAAAAACCCCAAACCAGTCAGCCTCCTCAGTACTAAGGAAAAAAAATAGAGACAGGAGTCATAGAGGCAAATGTAATTAGGAAACATATGAGAAGATTCAAAAAAGTTCAAAAGAATATGAGAAAGGAAATGTATAAAAAGTAAATAAAACACATTGTTTAAAAATGTTTCATATTAGACTTCCCCTATAAACATTTTACTTTTTATTTTATAGATTTCATGCTATTCTAATCAACTTTATTTTTGTAACTTCACAACTGAAACTGCAAACCTTACAGCCTGTTTTCACATTTCTGGTGTGTCCTGTCAGTCTTTTATATCTCTCTAGATGGGGGGAAAATAAAGTCAATGAAGTGAGCCAAAAAATTCTAATTTCAAAACTTTTATAGAAATTTCTCCTGAAGAAACTCAGGCACCACATCATGGAAAGATCATAAAGGTTTGGTGAAAACAGTTCCAACTCCCAGACAAATCAAAGACTAAATAGTTTACTATTGCTTATGAAGAGTACGTAAACTTGTAAAGGATATTAATGAAGGTGTAAACTCTTACTGAGGAAAAACAAATCTTTGCTGTAGAGGACTGGGGTATTAAAATAAAGCAAACACAACACCTCATCTGCCATGCCTTAAACTGCACCAGAACATTGGAATTAGAGAAGCCAGGTAATCTAAAAAACAATTTAGAGATGCAAGGCTTTTGCTGGCCTGCAGTCATCTGGATGAAGGTCCCATCTCATCTTTACAATCAAAGAGTTAACTCTGATGTCCCAGCACACAAATAAGTAAATGTGGGATAATTAGGAAACAAATTCTGCAAACATCTTGAAAGGGGCTGGAGACCTTTGATCTTTATAGAAAAGAAAACATTACAATACAGTCTAGCTTTTGGGGTCTGCACACATTTTATACCAAGGCAGAGGATGGTATCTTTCTTAAAAATCAAGTAACACCTAATTCCATCATACCCTAATTATCTTAACTGATTTCATATGTCTAAAGGTATTTCACCAAAAGATTAGAGTAGAAAGAGGGACTGACAAAATAATTAAATATGCAATTTGCCAAGCTTGGGCAATATGGCTTTGAAATCACCTTTTCAGGAAGTTTTACAGCTTGTTCATTGACATATATATTGCAGCCTTCAGATTCTTATTTAAGCTCTTTTGATTACTTTAATGGATTAATACCCGAGTACCATCAATGTAAAGTCTAATACTCAAGCCTGTTTCTAATTTGCCAAAAGTTGCACTGGTTTCCTTTTGGTGTTATGATAAGAAAAAAAAAATATCTGCATCAATACTTTTTTTTTTAAATAATACAATTCCTTCTTCCAAAATAGTTCTGTGAATACAGACATAGGCCCATATCTAGTGTCCTTTCTGGTTACATGGAGCGCTTTCATGTTTTCTAAGGTTTTGGTGACCTAACCAACATACACACAACCATCAGCAACACGTGGGGTGGTGTGTTTTACCAGAAGAGTGCAGAACTGCTGCTTTAACCCTTCCAGACTCATTTTGGGTGAAAATACTTGTAGTGAATTCTTGTCTGGAGCCTCCACCGCTGCCCGTTGTCAGGAGTCACGACTGGGGCCGGCGGGGCAGCGCCTGCCCCGGAGCCCCGGCAGACATGGCCCCGCTCTCCCCTCCTGCCCCCAGGATGCTCCTGCATCCCGAGCCGCCGCAGCCACAGGGATGGACAGCTCTAGCCACGCATCCATGGCGCGGGCAACACCAAGGCAGGAAGACAGCCTCGCCACATTTCCAGGTCTGTCTTCCAGCCAGACACAGGGAGGATGTTTCTATACTCACAGCAATAACAATATTCCTACTTCTCTCTCCTGCTCGCCACCTTTAATGAGGCAAAGTCTGCAGGAAAACATTCCACCTAAAATCTGTGACCTGCTAACGGAAACCATGAAAGCAACCATGAGAGGTCAAAGCAAGAGTTGTCCAACCAAGCCCCTCTGACACTGGCCAGGAGCAAACGCCCAAAGCAGAGCGGTGCATCCCATGGACGCTCCTCTGACACACCACGGCCAAGGAGTTTCCCAGGACCTGGGTGGTTTCTGCCTCTCGCAGCCCTCTCTGAACGTCCTCCCTCCCAGGTCTCATCACAACCCGCGGCAATGCATTTCCTGATATAATGACATGCTGCGTGAAGAACCACCTTCCTCAGCTTGTTTTGCACAGCACAACATAGAAATGGCTAACTTCTGCTATACATAACAACACATGCACAGGGCTCATCTGACTTCTTGTTATTTAAAGAGAGTCAGGTGTGGCTCTTTCACTCAGATGAAATATGGAAGGAACACTGCTGAAGTTGAAAGACATTTTAAAAAGGAAAATGAAAGTACACATCTGAAGAGTTAAATGTTTTGGCCTTGGACACCCAGAAGCATCACTACTCAAATGCAGTTCAAGCATGAACCAAACAAACAATTGTGTAGCAGGGAAAAGGCTGCCAAACTTCTCAAACACACTAAGCAGTAGAGCTCACTTTACCTTATCTAATTCTCCTACCGAGGTTTCTTGCTCTGCCCTGTATAGAGACGAACAACCGTGCAAGATTCCTTGGGAAATGAGCCTTCTCCTTCTAGCACTTGTTTGAAGCCTTCCTGGGCTACGGTACGCGTTGACACGGCCAAGGCCCACGTAACCAGGACTAACCCAGCTTCTGCTCCCGCAGCACACACCATCTCTCCAGTTCAGTGAAAGGTTTGTGAAACCAAGATGAAAGACAAGCTTTAAGTGGAAAAGAAACTCGCGTTCAGAAATGCACAAAACTCTGGATGCCAGAAAGGGGAAAGGCCCTTCAGCCATTTCTCCGGAAGCCAGCATACACTCTTTAATGAAGAGCAGTTTTTCTTGAGATTTAACAAAACAATCTAACCCAAACCAGCACGGCCTTTGCCTCTTCCTGAAGAATTCCAGCCTAATTATATACTTCCTCCAAAAGATGAAAAAATGTAGCTGATACTCACAGTTTGGAAGAAGACACAGCCAGCAGCAACTCTGACACAGCCACTCTGCAAATGGCTGCTAATTGGCTCCACACCTGAAAGAGATGACGAGAAAGGCCTTCCACAGCCTTCCTCCCAGAGCAGAGCTCGCGTCGGGGCCCTCCTTTTATCGTCAGTCGGAGCCTGGCTCTGGGGGCTTGCACCTGGTTGACTTCCATTGCGCGCGGTCACACTGCCTTCGGCGGGACCCTGGGTGTGTTGTGCCCTTCGTCCTCCTCCACAAACAGACCCAGCTCTAGATTGTTGGGGTTGTTTTCCTACTGATTTTTTTCAGGTTTATTGTTTCTCCGTTACACGTTATCATTTGAAGCCATCAGAAATGACCCAGGATAGAGAAAGGGCACTTGCTGACCACAAACACGTGTGCAATGTTCTCGGTTAGAAGGGCTGTCTGTGAGTTATCCGAGGGTCTCGGAGCAGGGGATGGAGAAGTGCTGGTGGACTCCTGCCTGCGCCTGGCGGGACGAGTCCCACCGCAGGGCAGCCCGAGTCCGGAGGGGCAGGAGCGGTGACGCTGCCAGGACGCTGCCCGCTGCCGATCCCACCATCGCTGCGCCAGCAAGGGTTCCTGCCTTCGCCGGCGGCAGCGGGGAAGGGCGGGGAAAGCAGGAAAGAAACGGCGCTGCTTCGATGCCGAGACGTAGTTCAGGGCCTGTTTGTTTCTTAGTGTCCATAAAGTTTTGCCAAGTGACACACGTTAGGATTAAAAAGATAGGTAATGTCAGAAATGTTCCCTGGAAGCCACAGCCCAGCAGGCACCTTTATAAATAGCTCATTGAACCACAAGAGAGAGACACCAAACTGACCCAATCCTTCCCGTCTTTAAAATCATGTACGTACACTATATTTCAGGGTCAATTTATCACAACATGCCCCTTCCTCACTGGTGCATAGCAAAAGGGAGTGCACAGACATATTTATAGCAGTCACTGCTTATCAGATGGTATAAATACGCCCGTGCTAAAATAAATCAAGGCATGGATGTGAGGCTCAGTGACCCATGCCGAGAAGGAAGCGTTGATGCGCACCTGGACCACGGAGTCTCTCCCGCGGGCACGGGGCAGGCTGCCCGCCCTCCGCGCAGGGGCGAGTCCCCCGGGGCGAGGGCAGGTCTGCTGAACACAGGGCATTTCGATGGCGATTTGCGTTTTTGTTTCCTTTCATACTTGCACCAAGGAGCAGATGGAGAGGATTAAAAGGAGCCTTCTCTCTATTCTCTTTTTCTGATCGTTCCTCTGTAGCTGGCTACTAATTGCACTTTGGATATGATGAAGCTGCCCAGGACAAGGGTACGTCTCAGCTTATCCGAGTCAGGTCTTGGACCTGCCTCCCGTGACATTAGTGGGAAGGCACCATTACAGCATGTCATGCTTCTCTGCTGAACTACAGAAATAATAAATGGTTTTCCTAAACTTTTAGCTGTTACCAATTTACTCTAATCTCGTTAGCACTGTTGTCCAAATTCTAAATGTCCCTGCAGCTGAAAAACCCCAAGGAAACTTCCAGATAGTACGGGATTAAGAAAAAACCCAACAAAGTGGGTTCCCCGTTAGCCATTGCTTTTAGGACAGTAGTATCTTGTGCGTCCCCAGATACAGAAGCAGGCGCAGAGCGAGGTAGTGCACAGGAGAGGTGCAGGGAGACTTTTGATTCAGGGTCATTTCTTGCTCGCTTGTGCATCTCGTTGTCTCCTGCAGCCTCGGGAAACATCTGAGATTTAAGGTTTGCCAAACTAAGAATACAAATGCATTGATAGGAAAATCGGTTTAACTTTCAAAGAGCAACACATAATCATTCATGAGTCAGCACAAGTCTTGGGACAGAGCTGCTGGCAGTGATGCACAAAGTATTCACAAAAGAATTACAGAAACTGCACAGAACTGGCTTGTTAAGAAGACTACTTAGCAAGCAAAAATGCCAGCGAACACTACCAAGATAGAGCTGCTGTGTTTCTTTATGGGGACCATTTAAGATAAACGCCTACTCCTGTGCCTGGACAGTTAGGGCCTTCTAAGAATAAACTGATTAAAGAACATTTTGCAACCTATAAACCCGGCGCAGTTTAAAAGAAGTCTTTTAACCTTGGAGGTCTTATTTTCCTTAATAAGAAGTTGAGAAACTCCTTGCTTTCCCCAGTTTGATCAGCTCATTAACGGACTGACAATATCTCAGGAGCTGCTGATACTCAATGCTTTAATAATAACATCTGCTGACTTCCTCAGGGCCCTTTTCAGAAGAAATTAGGTACAGGTTTGCATGCCAAAGAAAGCAGGGATGTCATGAATCTGCATCCAGCTGGGAAAAGCAGACAGGCTGCAGGATCGCTGCTGCCATATAGTCACCACCCAAGCAAACCCTGGCCGGAGGAGGCAGGTTTTGTTCCCATCTCCCTCCCCTTTTCCGAAGAGCATAAACCCGGACTGCCGTGCCTGCTCCACGGGCCCCCCGCCCCGAGCATCGCCCTGCGCGAGGCCGAGGGGGTGGGGTGCCACTGGAAGGGCTGGTAACTGCTGTGGGATTTTTTTAATCTAGTTTCCTATGAAAACAAGGTTCCTGTGATCCCTGTATGCTTGTCTGTCTGCCTGTCCTGCCCAATAACTTTGAACTCTTTTCTTTACTGATTTAAACCAGATTTCACAGAGAGGTAGAAGTCTCAAGGATAATTAAGTTCCTAAAAGTTTCATATAAGTAGGCATTTGGGCAGAAAAAGGAATTTAGAGTTAGAACAGGCAAAAAGTTTGCATTAAGGGCTTTGAGTCTATTGACTGGCTTCTGCCGACTGCGACAGGTCACTGCCGGGAGGCTGTGGGAAAAGTTTCAGGTGTAGGTGGGAAGAGCAGGAAATCTTGGTGTAACTCAGACAAAAGTCACTCACAGGAAACCACTTCTGTTACCTCCAGTTCTCGCGGAACAAACTGATCCTCCTGTATCCCCAAAGTTTGGACTTGGTTTTTTGCCGGCAGCGTGGCCCAACTCACGGACGCGATGGCTTCTCCCCAGTCAGCAGCAAACCTGCTAGTCATTATACAATAAAAAAAAGTCCATGTTGTGGAGCCCATTCGCTGCTCACCCTTGGCCATGGCAGTTCCACGCGGCTCAGCCCCGCGGCCGCAGGGCGCTTGGCAGCCGCGTCCCGCCGCGGGGATGCCGCTGGGCAGCCGGGGCTGCCTCCGGCTCCCACCCTGCCCGGTGCCGCTCTTGGAGGGAGGTGGGGGTTATGGTGCTGTGGGCGACCGTGCCCTGGGTTGCTGTCCGACGGGCCACAGCTGTGCCCGAGGTTCCCGTGCCGTGGGTTCTGTGCTGTGTGGCCGTGGGCGACTCAGGCTGTTTGTGATCTGGGGCTGCGGGGGGATTTTGTACGTGGGGCTTTTTAGACAGGTAGGGAAAACGGTGTTCCAGAAATGAGTTCAATTTAGCAGCAAGTCTTGGTGTGCTGTCGTTAGGTCCTTACGCAGTGCATCTCGCTGTAGCGTTCACACTACGTCCAGTGCCCGGACCCCCCGCTGCAGGGCTGGGCAGCAGCCCGGGAGAAGGGCTGGCCCGGGCGCAGTCACTGTCCCCGTCTCCTTCCCCTTGCTCCCCTCATGCTCTCCGCTTTCCGCCTAATGCATCCCGACCAGGCCCTCGGGTGCTCCTGCCGGACACGCTACAGGGAATAGCAATAACGGGCTTCTTGCCTAGTTTTTGAAGAACTACCGTGCTCAGACGCTCCTGCTGGGAGCATTTCCCTGGCAGGGAAATGACCTGAAATGACCTTATGGCACGTCGGCTTCTCGGGCTCCCTGTTTTCTTGACACTTCAGTGACTTTGTAGGCTCCCTCCCCCAGCTTCCAGCAAACCCGAACAACCCAAATCCCAAACCTTTGCCATGACCGTGGGAACAGCCCACCGGTGTGCTCCCAGAGGAAGGGCAGTGCCTGGGGAGGGACCCGGCACCGGGCACCACCGCACTCCCCTCCCCGCGGCGGCTCTGCTTTACCTCCACGGCTCCCAACAAGTCTTTAGCAAAGACTTAATGATGGAGGGTCCACAGCCCTCCCAGGCCTCACCTCTTTCCCCTTTAGGAAGTTTTCTTACTCTCCAGCATGGATTTTCCTTGTTACCGTTTAAATCCGGCACTTTTGGTGCTCTCGGTCAAAGGAGAGGAGACCCACAGAGGGTCGTGGGTCCATCACCGAGGAAGCGCGTCCCTCCCCAGCCTCATCTGCCGATGCCCCAACGGCTCTGCTGGCTGTGGCACGTCTAGCACCGTCCCGTGGTTAGGGTGCCCCTGGGCCAGCAGTGCTAAAACTGCCACAAACCCACCCAAACCTGGCCCAATCTCAGACGCGACGCTGCTCTTGGGAACTATCTGGCAAAACTTTTGAAAGTTGAAAATAAGATTTTGTTTCTTTGCCCAGCTGACAGTGCAGTTCAATTTGATCAAAAAACTGTTCTGGACAATTAGTATCTTTACTGTCCCATGCCAGATTAGCTTAAATTTTAAAACTATAAACTATAAGCAAACCAGTGGGCAGACTCACCTATGTTTGACATAAGTGTGAAAACCCGCCTAAGAGAAGGGCACAGCCTCCTCCTACCTGCTTTAGTCTTTGCTGCAGCAAGGACCTGGCAGCTGCAGGCAATGTTGGGGAGCACGAACCTCAAACCACACAGCACTGCTGCCGCCAGCCAGGGAGCTCGGCTGCCTCGGAGAGCGCGGGGATCTGGGACAAAGTCCTCTCCATCTCTCCCCTCCCTCCTCCGTTTTACAGATGGCTGGAGAAACAACTGGTCTGCTAATTTTTTTCATTGAAAATCAACAGTGAATTTCTGCTTATCGTTTAAGAGACTTTCTTTTTTCTAACTACCCTCTAAATTAAAAAATTCAGGGAAGAACGTACCAGTGAGAATGTTTCAGCATGGGCCATGAGGCATGGGGGGGCTCCCCCGAGCCCCTGTTTGCTCAGGTGCCAGCAGGGTTTCTCTGAGGAGCTGCAACGGCAGCGCAGGAGCCGCTCTCCAGGCACTGCCAGCAGCTCTGCCTGGGGCTAAGCCTTCCTGGAAAGGCCTTCTGATTATGAAAAGCAAGATTTTAGCTCTAACTGCAAAAAAAGAAACAAATGAAGACAGCACGAATTTTTTCCAAGACGTGGCTGCAGTTTCTTGAGGACAGAGGTAACACGGGGGTGTCACAGCAACATGTTGTTCACAGGTCCGTTTACAATCACTGTGTGAATCACCAGCATCACCCCCGGGGCTTTTGCACTCGCCAAAACCAATCGCTTCTCCTTCCCAAGGGGCTCGCGCTCTCGAAGCCTCACCTGGGTGCAAATGGGCACAAGTGACCCCCACCACCACTGCTGCCACGCAGCTGGCGCAGGCCAGCACAGAGCCCGGGGCAGCGGTGGCGGTGGTGATGGTGGTGATGGTGGTGGTGGTTGTGGTGATGGCAGCGGTGATGGCAGTGGCAGTGGTGGTGATGGTGGCGATGATGGTGGTGGTGGTGGTGATGGTGATGGTGGTGGTGGTGATGGTGGTGGTGGTGATGGTGGTGGTGATGGTGGTGATGGTGGTGGTGGTGGTGGTGGTGATGGTGGTGGTGGTGATGGTGGTGGTGGTGATGGTGGTGGTGGTGGTGGTGATGGTGGTGGTGGTGGTGGTGGTGGTGGTGATGGTGGTGATGGTGATGGTGGTGGTGGTGGTGGTGATGGTGGTGGTGGTGGTGGTGGTGTTGGTGGTGTTGGTGGTGGTGGTGTTGGTGGTGGTGG
>JANZLQ010000055.1:20193272-20206393 GCA_026212715.1 Elanus axillaris | reverse complement strand
TGATGGTGGTGATGGTGGTGATGGCGGTGGTGGTGGTGGTGATGGTGGTGATGGTGGTGATGGCGGTGGTGGTGGTGATGGTGGTGATGGTGGTGGTGATGGCGGTGGTGGTGGTGATGGTGGTGGTGGTGGTGGTGGTGGTGATGGTGGTGGTGGTGATGGTGATGGTGGTGATGGTGGTGATGGCGGTGGTGATGGTGGTGATGGCAGTGGCGGTGGTGGTGGCGGTGGTGATGGCAGCAGCGGTGGTGGCAGCGTGGGGCAGCCCCAGGCAGCAGAGCAAGTGGGTTCCCGCTCTGCCTGCGTGGGAAAGCGCCTGGCATCGGTTATCCCTCCCCAGGATAGCGCCCAGCCTGCTCCGAAGCACCAGGAGTTCTGGACTTTGGGTGAGGACGTGCACTGTTTGATTTCAGGTCTCTTCGCTCCCTCGTGTTCGTTTTGGAGGAACCCCTGAGGATCTGCTTTGGTGCTGTTGAATGATGGATGTTAAATTGGGGCCTTAAAAGACGTAACTATAGCTAGCCTTTCTGAGATACACTCAGCTGAGCATATAGCATTTAAAGGCCTATTCCCGTAAAAGCCCCTCAGAAAGGATTACCTGGAGTTTGGTTTGGACTTTTTTTATCAGCTGCCCATACTGGCGGAGTGGCGGAGCGCTGCTTTATGTGTACAGGTATAGTTTTGGAAAGCTACGATACAGTATGGTCTCCATCGTATTAGTTGGTGGGAAGACTGTAAAATAAAATCTGGCAGAGCAGCTGGATGAATACTCAGTTTAATTTAAGACCCAACACTCACAAGTCAAACTACAAAGTGGTCCCACTTGGGGTATTCTCGCAGTTTTTGGTTTAATCGAGCAAAATTCTAGAGGTCAAGTTTCACCCTCAGTAGAAGTATGACATGAGACTTCCAGCTTTTCTGGTGGAAAAAAACCCAGCCTAGAACCCTTTTCCTCCGGAGAATTGCACTGCAGTTTGATCGGGCTTTTTCTCCTTGACATGTCGCCCATTTTATTAACTTCTGCTTTGCTTTAAAAAGAGGCATCTACCGTTTTGCTTCCCTGAAGAAGCTCATAATGTTATAATTCAAGTGTCAGGACAGATTAGGTTAAATGTACTGTGTGATTCCCAAAGGAAAACAAACTTCCAAACATACTCTATTTGCCTTGTTACATGTCATGGATTGCATTAGAGCTGAACATGTAATTCTGTCGCCTAATGTGTTAAAGTTGGCATGAATTTTATTCTCTGTGCAAGGTGAGAAATTACTTAGCTAACAAAACATTTCGTTTCCCCCTCTTTGCGTTCCTTCTTTATGAGATTCTGAATGTGACATTTTCACAAAAAATCCCTGCACTTATTTGTGAAAAATGTATATTAAAACCAAAACACATCAAATGGAAAGAAATCACAGATGGTTTTATTCACAAGCAGTAGAATTAATGGCCTTCCCTACTCTTTATAAATATTGGAAGCAGATGAGTTCATTACTATTTCACTCTAATAAAGAAAACCTGCTTTATTTTGACAAGACATCTACTTATCTAGTGTTTCTACTGAATAATAAATCTATTTTCTTTGAAAAATAAAATAAAAGTTATCAATAAACAAAAACCTGCCTGGAAAATTTGTCAATCAACAAACCCCCAAACACCTTCATTTCTGATAGTGCAGAAATGGAATTCAAGGGATTTTGAAAATGTCACTAATTTTCAGAATAGAAAGTTTTGAAATGTTTACTTTGTGGTTGTCTTAAATTTTTACATCTTTCAACAAAGCAAGCAGAAAAGTGAAAACATCTGAAAAGGCTTTTGAAAAGAAAAGAGTCAGCACAAGCTGGATAAAGCTGTGGGCTCCTTTATCTTTGAGAAATCTGCACACATGGAGCAGAGTTTAGGACTTTTTTTTTTTTTTTAACTATGCATTCAAACACTTCCCAGTTCACAATCCAGGCTATGTCGAGTTTGCCAGACCTTCAAAGTACTGTTGGCAGCCTTTCCTGCGCTGGGATAAAACATCTTACCCTAGGGAAGCAAAAGCTGAGTCATTTTTAACCCCAAACAACATTCACTGATGTGGTCATCTTGTTAGTCATGGAAATCCTGTGTTATTTCTATTTATGCTTCTTTCAACACTTATTAACCAAGAAGTGAGGAGGTTTTATTTTAAACTGCAGAAGATGTTTATCCTCTCCAGGGCCATGACAATCAGTTACATGGCTTATCCATCATTTCAGAGAAAGGAAAAGATTTTGAGAAACTCCCCAGGCAAGTTAATTTTTAAAGCTGTAGGAGGGAGAGGAGAAAAGGAAACAAACACCACCACCGAAGCCACAGGCACACAAAGCCTGACACAACCGCCTAACGCCGCAGGGACTGCGGCTGGCTCCTTCCAGCCCTTGCGCCTGCTGCTTCCCCCTTCGGCAAAAGGAGGATTTCCTTGGGGCAGGAATGGCCAGGAGACACCTCGGCAGGGACAAACGCCCGCTCCCGGTGCCGGGAGCACTAAGCAGAGCAGAAGAAATTAGAAATTAGGAATTTTCCATAGAAAACAAACTCCGTGAACGACGGACAATGATACACCAGCTACAGTCTCGGCCCGTGCGCCCGCCCAGGGATGCTCCCGGGAGGTGGGTTGGCCTCCGCCGGTACCCGGCACGGCTGGTGCAATGCGGAGGGGCTGCTCTGAGTGACCACCGAGTGCCTGGACAAGCCGATGGCCCGGCGGGTCGGAGCCGTCAGCCGCCCAGGCCTCCGCACCGTGGCACGTGCACCGGCCGAGTCCCGGCACAGGGCTCGTGGCAACGGCCCCTCTCGGCACCAGCTCAGCTCTCTGCTTGGCATCACGAAACCCCTTTGCAGACAAATTTAAATTTAGTTTGTCCAACAAGGGACAAGTGCAGGAGAAGGACCTGAAATATCAGAGAATATTGTTCTACCTGAGGGGGGAAAAGATGGTTCAATGGATGGAGATTTATGTTTTCATAACAAAAAGAAACGCTGTTCAGGTACTGGCTTGGCCTCGGACAGCGCCGAGGGATGCGGCAGGTGAGGCTCTGGGTCTTCTTTCTGTTTGTTTTTATCACCTCTGCCAATGTGTGCTTTTGAACACTATATCCACACTCCAGCTCTGGTCTGTGAGCAAAACACCTCTGGCCAAAGCACCACACGATGTCTAGAGGGGCAGACAGGGACGTCTCCTCGAAGCAGGCGGGGAAGAGGGAGGAGGATGTCTTCGCTTCCCCAGGCTCGGAGCATCACTTGCTCCTCACCATGAAGACCCCCTTCAGCTCATCACCACCAGTACCAGCAGCTCTCGAGATCACAGCTGTTTCAGAAGAAATGCTGCAGGTACGGCAGAGAGATTTGGTGAAGAATTCAATTTTTTTATTAACATTCAATAATTCCCCCCAAATTCTGAGCAGCTGAATTAGGAAATGCAAAGATCAGAGGCTGAGCAGAAATACTGGGATTTTGGTAAAGTCTGGAGTATTTCAACAGCAGAGCGATCCCAGAGGCCTCACGGGGGGGAGGAGTGCTGTTCGCCAGCAGCGGGAAGGGCAGCTTGTGCTGTATGAGAGTGGTCCTGGGCCCAACCACAAACAAGCACAAGGGCTGGGGGATGAGGGTCCTCCCCGGCAGGCGTGCCTGGAAGCCTGGCTGTACTTCCCGGCAGCGGATGCGCAGCCCCACGCGGCTTCCCGTGCCACAGAACAGAGCCCGCGTCCAGTGGCAGCAGGTAATTAGGCAGAAGCGGCTTTGATGTCCGCAGCCATCGCCCACTCAGGAATGGCTCTGAGGCAGCTCGCGTGCCTGCCCGCCCCAGGCCGACACGGGGGGACGTGGGCTGCCGCGCGGGACGGACCCACTCTGCTTTGTGTCACCCCCGCGCCGCCTCCTCCCCGGCCTGGATATTCAATCAGGTGCCGCTGACGGCTCCCACGGCAGCTCCAAGACGCAGTTTCTTAGTTTTTTGGTGGAATAAGTGGTACTCACTTTCAAAAGGAGGTTATATAAACATGTGCCTGAAGAGAATGTTGGGAACTTGGGTATTAATCTCTAATTCAAAGACCACTCAAAATAAGCGAGACAGAAATACTGCCTGGGGTGAGAGAAGATGCCAGAGGTCGTATTGTGCGCCACCAGCTTGGGACAAGCTCAGAAGAATAATTTAGCATGAAGAATACCAATTTTCAGTTTTAGTGGCGTGGTGTCAGCCTCTCCCTAGTCGAGAACTCCGTTTCTCCCGCAGGGGCTTGCTGCCACCGGCCACGCAGCAATATCCAGCTGGGACCCCCGCGGCCGCTGCCCGAGCCCGACGGGAAGGGCTCTGCCCCGAGCCGAGCGCTGCCCTCGCTGCCGCCGGCACAGTCCCTGCGCCAGGTATTTTCTTTCGCCAGGTTTCGCCCTGTCCTGCCCAGTAATGAGGCGTCTTCCCACTGCTGTGAGGCGGCCAAAGGGATTTCACCCTCCGGCACCCCACGGACACCGGGCGCCGTCTCCCATCGCTTGAGCCGAGGCGCATCCCGGCAGCCTCTCTCTGGTGCCCTTAGCGCGCTCGGTGCTTGTCCGAGTGCGAGCAAAGCGTGAGCAAAGCGTGAGCAAAGCAGGGTCACGCAGGACAGGCCGTCGGTCATAAAAGCACGGCACCTCCCCTGCAACTCACACTTCCACCCTTAACTGCCTCTCTTGGCACACGGCCATATTTCAGAGCTGATTATAAACCCCTGTTTATTTGTGCAGAATCCCAGTTTCTAATATTTCTAAAAAATGAGTCTGGGCAGGGCCACTCAGCCTGCAGAAACGCTCCCACCTGGCCCACGAGCAGCCTCCATCATCGGCATATCAGCTCTGAAACGCTGCATCCGAGAGCGGCTGTGAGCGCGGCCTCCGGGCGAGAAATTCCTGCCCAAAAGCCCTGCATGCTGCCAGTGCCGGGACCCGGGGGCCCAGGGGCTGTGGTGAGGTATCGTGCAGCCCCGTGCAAGCTGCTCACAGCCGTCAGGCTGCTGTCACCCGCTGCACGTGGCTGCAGCAGTCCACTGCCGCTCCGGCTGGAATGCCGAGCGCTCCCGGCGAGAGCCATCACCACCCCGAGCGGCACCGGCACCGGCATCCCCGGCACAGGGAAGCACATCTGTACAGAAAGGCCGGGGGAAGGACCGGCCATGCACAGGCGTGCACACGTTAAAAATGATTAGTTCAAAGACAGCCTGTGCTGCCAAGTCAAGCCTGTGCTGGCGTTTCCAAGCTTTGAGGCTGACTCCGCGTGACTTTAACTCGACCTCCTCGTAATTACACACCATGCAAATTTTGCAGCTGATAATTATGAGTGACTAAAGTTGTTAATCTTCACAGAGGATAAACAAGTTGTTTCACTGACGTTGCCGTCATTTACTGTAGTGACACACTTATTGCCACACACATTTGGGACCTGGCCTGTGTGGCAGTGTGGACATCACGTGTGGTCCCTTACGCTCCAGAAAATGCTTAGGTTGAGCTATTTTGACTTAATGTGTTTTGACTTTGCAGCGTACCTTTTAAGAGAGGCATTTTGGACAGATTTTCCATGGCTTTTTGTATCTAATGTCCAAGGACAAAAAAAACACAAACAAAAGCAAATTACCTACAGGGGGAACATGCTGCCGTCTCTGAAGTTGACCCTTCAGATCCATGAACAGACTGGAGCTGCTTTGGTCAGCTGAGAGACCGGCCAGCACTGCGGGCAGTCGCCGCTGTTCGCCAGCTCCTCCTCGGAGGCTTCACAGCCCCTGGTCCAACTGTAACGATGCCTCTGCTCCCGTTTCTTTATTCCTCCTGTGCCTAAAGTCAGGTCCCATCTTTTGCAGTGTCCTTCACCTTCCTGGGCAGCTTGAGAGCAGAGGAAAAGGTGTCCCTGGTCTCGGCCCTCGTCCCACCAAAACTGCTCAAAAAGTCCCCGTCAGCCCCAAGCAGGAGCAAAAGGCAATCTGCTCAGCTGTGGCAGAGGAAAAAGCACCTTGTAAGCGAGTCTCTCACATAAAAGCCTGCAATCCTTGTTCTTTACTGAGAATCTCCAGGCCAAGGACTGACAGGTGTGATGCTATTTTCTTCCAGAAGTGGATAGGAGGTGGGAAGGGAGGAACACTCACATCTGCAGGACACCACTGGAAATATCCACCGGGCGACAAACCCGGCTTTGTACCCTCGCAGTGTGTAAGGCCAACCCCGCACCACTCTCATACCTGAACGAACATCCGTCAGGGTACAAAGCCCAACGCCTGTGGAAGTCCAAGCCCACTGTAAGAAGCACTACCTGTACCAAGCAAACCTGTAATCACACGAAGAAACAGAATCAGTTCCAGGCGCCACAGCTACAACCGCTACATGGTGCCTATGTTCAGAATAAGCACTGACTTACGTTTCATTCCTCCTGATGTTTTTAACTACTTTCAAAACATCCAGGTTTGGGAGCTGAAGAAGTCAATGCAACAATGGTGCAGAGGGAAAAGAGCGGCTGGTCCCAAGGGGTGTCCCTTTCCACTCCCGTTAAGTCAGAGCTGCAGCATTTTAAGTTTCTTAAACTCCAAATTTAGAACACAAAGCACAGAGAATAAACTGATTAAACCAAGTTTTATTTAACAAATTATATTAAGAATACAGACTAAGTTATCACACAATGAAACTTCCCTTTGTAAAATACAGGAGGGTCATCTAAAATAAATATAAAACGTAGTAACATTCATAAGATTAATGCACAGTAAATTCACTTTCAATAACCCAACAAAATGCATAGCATCTTAAAAAAACACTTTGCAACTGCATAAAAGGTTTCTTTCTTCCATTTGCATGATGACATTTAAAACTCTTGCTGTTAGGAAACAATTTCACAATAAATGACCAGAATATCCAAACTGTTTGGTTTCCCTGTATTGAATGAATTGAGCAGCACCTTACTGAGCTTTTTCATGAGCAGAGGAGCACCCTCCCTACTGCAACGCTGTCAGAGTTTTATGGCTCAGGATAACTAACACCGACACCGCTCGGCTGCCCCGCTGCCGGGAGAGATTCCCGTCTGTTCGTCAAGGCTCGAAGGCTGAGGTAATTATTTGAATGCTGTGAGACGCGTATGCCCTTCAGGAGGAGTGGGGACAGCTCTCCGGTGAGCTGGCACCCGTGGGACGTGTCCGCTGCCACCCCGGCCAGGCTCCTGGGCTGCTTTGGGAGAGTGGCCGGTGGGCAGATCTGGGGAGACAGACCCCGTGTTGCCCGAGGGCAGTGGGGAGGTGAAGGCCAACATGGGACCGGCTGGCTCCAAAGTCGCCGCATCCCGTTTTCCCTCCCCCAAGGAGATTTTTAGGGTCCCACTGAAGAGGAGGTGCCCCGACCTGTGGACGCAGGCCCTCACCACCAGCGTCCACCTGGCACGTGCCGTGCCCACGTCAGGACGTTCTCCAGGCTCCGCGGTGCACGCCTTCGCTCCGGAGAGCTCAGGAAACCGGTGGGGGCAGGGGCAGGTGTGAAACCAAACAAGCCCAAAGCTACAGACTACCAACAACCTCTCACTACACAGGAGGCTCACAGAGGATCCTCTCCTACAAACACCGCGGGCAAACTCAGTGACAGTCAAAGGAAAAAAGTTTGACAAAGTTTATTCCTATGTAACTACAGCTAGGAGATGCTCCCACAGGGAAGACACCTGCTACAACTGTCCACACTTGAATTTTATCACAAAGTTCACACTCTACATTACTTTCTGGACTAATTTCTTGCCTTTCCATTGTTAACACATTAGACAGCACTGCCTGGCCTGGATGGCCCACGAGTCATCTCGGCGCGCTACCTGCTCTTTGCCGTGAGAAATCCAGGAGGCAGCGTGTCACTACTAATTCACATCAGAAGGTGTATTTTACAGTAAGTAAACCCCTCACTGCTGCTTTTCTGTCTCTGTTGCAGATGTATGATAATTTGGCACGCTAATTTCTCCATCAGACACAAGATTAAGCTACCTAGAGACTAGTTTTGTTCTAGAAATAGAGGCAAGGTAGCCAAGCACGTCTGGTAAAGCGCTGCAAATCCATTTCTGTTGCTTTCCATTGACTCATCCCCTTCTCTTACGCTCCAGAAGGCTTCTCCACAGCCAGACAACATCAACATCAGGCTCCCTGAATATTTATTGCCTGGGCCAATGCTACCACAGTCACCTTTTGGACAGGGAGGGAGGAAGATGCAGAGAGATGCTGGTAGTGGCTATGGCACACGCCAACAGGGAGGACTTGCTGTGTGCATGCAAGGACCAGCCTTGCAATGAGTTGCGGTGAGTACAAAAGTTACGGAACAGCAAATAAAACCTGTCTGTGGAAATGCTGACCTGATGCCCAAGATCTTGGGAATTCAGAGGTGCAATAAAGAAGCTTCCTATAATCGGTGGGCTGAGAAGCCCACCCTGCGCCATGTGTCTCACTGTGCTTCCAAGCAGTGGCTTTGAGCCCTCTCCCCCTTGGAAATGCCCAATTTTCCAGCCTTTGGTTAGCAGGTCTGACAGCTCAGCTGGCTCTCAGCAGCTGTAGCTCTTTCCTCAAAACACCTCTATTGCGTTTGTACCACAAGAACTGCATTTAGTACTATTCATGCTTTCAGTACAGGGTATTCTTGCAGTGCCACAGTGCAGAAACACACTGTGAAGATCAAACTCTCCAGTTTCTTTGCAGATGCACCCCTGAAGCAGCTTTGCTAGCCCAGTGTAAGAGAGGGAAGAGTGAGAACCAACTACACAAATATATCCTGAAGATTTCTTAGATGCTTGTCCCAGATGCATGTCCTGTCAGCGTTTTGGGCCATCCAGTGTTTTTTGTAGGTCACTGAAAAGAAGGCTGAGCTCACTATCTCTAAGAAGGCTGAGCAAACGTTAAGTGTTGCTATAAATATTAAAGCACCAATTTTATCTATGGATGCTCTCTAAGCTAAATCTCACAGGAAGGGACTCGAAGCTACACACCTATTTTTCTGAGACATTACTGGGGAGTGCCCCACTGAATGTGGGGCTCGGCAGCTATCCGAACCTGCTCCTCACCAAGCACTCCGGCTGCTGCGCAGTCAGCCCTGACCTTGGCATGGGAAGACACGGCTCGAGGAGGGGGTCCTGGCAGCTGCCTCCCCGTCTCCTGGTGGCAGGAACTGCCCCTGGAGCCCGGCAGATGCTGTGCTGGCTGCCCTGCACCAGGCTGCAGCCCTCACTCCTCCGCCACCAGTAACAGGGAAGGTCAGCTCTCTGCAGCTCCTTCGTCCCAAAGCTATGAGGACCGCACCATGCAGATGGCTCCTACCTACCTGCAGTGTCCACTAAGCCACAGAAGCTATAAACGGATGCCACAGAAAACTACAGAACAAATTACAAGCAGAAAAATAGAAAGACAAAAGATGGATGAGATGGGCATAGTACTACAGCATGGAGTGGATTTGAACTTCAAGTGAACCTGAGCCGAATGACCAGGCTGCCATGGTATGTTCATTTGTCGACGTCGGCATCATCAATCTAGCCTTTGTGAAGCTTGGCAGTGAGGTCTGGCTTTGCTTTCCTGCAGGATAAATAAGAACTAAAAATGGTGCTGCAACCTCCAAGTAAACGAGCGCTTCCAGGGGGTCAACCAAACCTCCAGAGCTGGTGCAAATGGCATCAGCTTTAATTCTTTAGCCCAAATATGACACACCTACAATGAAATCGGCCCCTGCTTTCCAATCGCGCAGCCTTGCTTTACAGAGGCAGTTTTAGAAAATGATTTACCTGACTGGAACAAGTTGAAGCTAAGACTTGGAACTGGTCTGTCCTGAATGTTATGGTATGTTGTGCTCATTATCCCAGCAATACGGTATGTTGCCTTAAAACCAGAAATGAATCTTTGGACAAGAAATATTTTACATATGTACAAATAAAAAATACAAGCTGACAGTACAAAACCTACTGTTAGTCACCATTCTGTCCAACTAGAAAATGCAAGATCAATCAAAAGCAGTGCAAAGCAGGTCAGGGCATACATATGACCCAGACTGAGAGCAACAATACTGTTATTTGTTACTATGGCAATTGCATTTCAATAGGGTTAGGTAATCAGTATTTTACAATACAAAAAGTTGTACGTTTTAACACTTACTTAAAAATTGCCATTTTGCTGCCATGATGTAGCTTTGTTCTACAGCAGAGACTTGAAAAAGCAGCATGGAGTCAGATGGGCACTTCTAAATAACTTATTACAGCAACAGACTTCTCCAAGACATGCATTTGACTCGGGAGCGAGCTAAGGTCAGCGATCACAAGGAGGCTGAGGTCAGGGTTTAATGCATCCCACTCTCATCCTGCACTACGTCAGAGTTCAGTGCTTCCCCGTGAGTGCACAAGGGAACAGGCACATCTCTTTTGTTTTAGCAGCTAGCGGGGCAAATATTAGAAAACTGTCCAAAGTGACGGGCAGGTGACAGCATCCACACTGTCAGCAGGGCCCCAGCTCTGCAGGCAGCTTGGCCAGGGGTCAGCGGGGTGCTGCTGGGGTCTGCCTGGGCCACTGCCAGCATCCAGCCCGGAAAGAAATACAGGATGTTTGTTGCTCCAGGTCCTGACGGACACAGGGACACCCTGTGCAAAGCGGAGGTGCTTCACCTCGGGAACTGCAGTGCAGCTTGTGCTCTCTGCGCCCCTCCGCCTTGCCAGTGCCTGCCTGGGGAGAGAGGCCAAGGCAGGTCTGAGCAAGCGGCCCTGGCTCCGCCAGCCTACAGCAAAACCAAGTGATCACAGTCTGGGGTTGATCCCGGCCGTGGCGGGGCTGCTGTGTGCCCAGACCTCGGTGGAGGCAGACAGGGTATCCACCGTGGCTTGGTGCTGCCCACCGGACCGAGTGCTGGAGGGGCCTCCCGCCGCACTCGAGAGCCCATCAGCTCCATGTCAGCTCAGGCGGGATGCCCGGGGCCTTGCAGATTAACCAGCCGTATCTTTTACTCTTCCTTACTTTTAGGGCTTACTGCTGAGCGTTTCTTGACGGTCTGCGAGCTCACGGCTTGCTGTTTGCAGCAGTTCGTTACAGCTCTGGTTCTTGTGGCTGTCCTGCAGCAGGGGTTGGGAAGTGGGGACAACCGAGGGGGCTGCCGTCAGGCTCCCAGGCACGTACTCACGTGGAAGGACGTCCGCAGCAGCGAGGGAGAGTGGGGGCAGCTGCCGAAGGGTTGCGCAGTCCCAACGCGTGGAGCGGCGTGTGCAGGAGGAGGTGGCGCAGCGCAGGGCGGGCGGCGATGGCCAGAGGAGCGGATGTCTGCTGGGACGGCCCTGGTGCTGCCACGTCCCGCTCAGTAGTATGCACGCACACGCTTTGCTCCAGCGCCAGCGGCCCCCCGCTCAGGACTGCGGGACCGGCGGGCACCTGGTAGGGCTGGGTGGCAGGCGGGCCGCCGCACTCTGCTCCGTCCGGAAGCTGTAGTCGTACTGTGGGGCAAAGCGAGACAGAGGGAACCGTGGGGCACTGCTCGATGGCAGCCCCGGCCGGGGCGTACGGCCACGTGGCCACACAGCCGCACTCCCCGGCCCGTGCCGGGACGGTACAGCAAGGGGAAGACTGAGGTAGGAATTGGGGCTGGCAGCACCCTGAGCTGTGATCTCGTCCCCCTGCCCCAGGCAGGACCATGCCGGGTGAGCCTGCCGGCACCACCAGACCCCATGTCAGTAACTGTCCCAGGTAGGATTCGCCCCCCTCCCCTAAAACCGTGTTAACACGAACACGACCAGGCTCATCCTGCGCACAGAGCAGCTAGTCAGACAGATTCCCCTTTGCAGGCCTCATTTACACAAGCTGGTGCCATCATAATTAACATTTTTGGTTATGGTGAAAATTCCTATATATGTGTCCCTGCACAACACAGATGTCACTGCAGCTGGCTGGACACTGCTGCAGCCTGAGGGACATCCCTGGAGCTGATGGACTTCCCTGCAGCTGATGATGGACATCCCTGCAGCTGATGGACATTCCTGCAGCTCATGGACATCCCTGCAGCTCATGGACATCCCTGCAGCTGATGATGGACATCCCTGGAGCTGACGGACATCCCTGCAGCTGGTGGACATCCCTGCAGCTGATGATGGACATCCCTGCAGCCGATGGACATCCCTGCAGCTGATGACGGACATCCCTGGAGCTGACGGACATCCCTGCAGCTGATGACGGACATCCCTGGAGTGACGGACATCCCTGCAGCTGATGACGGACATCCCTGGAGCTGACGTACATCCCTGCAGCTGATGGACATCCCTGCAGCTGATGACGGACACCCCTGGAGTGACGGACATCCCTGGAGTGACGGACATCCCTGGAGTGACGGACATCCCTGCAGCTGATGGACATCCATCCCGGCTGCCGGCTGGACGCAGCGGCGTGGGCCTGGGTGCCGCAGCGCGTGTGGAGTGTGCCGTAGCAGTGCCATCTCGTGGCACGCCGTGGGCCGCACCCTGACAGCCCCAGGCCACCCTGGAGGCTGCTGCGGCCCCTCGCCGTGCCATGGCACCCCCGGGAGAGGCCGGGGCTGCGGCGGCTCTCCCAGCGTGCGCGGTGCGGCCGAAGCAGAGCGATGCGCTGGGCCGGGAGCGGCAGACGGCCCCGGCACACCCACCGGAGCGGCTCCGGACCAGGGACCCGTCCTCCGCCACATCTCCCCGCGTCCCGTTTGTGGCTCCTGGGACGTTCTCCAAGACATTCCCCTGCTCCCGCGGGCCAGGCCCGTTTGCCACTGCCCCTTGCCGGCCAGCCCAGGGCCAGGCGGCCCCGGGGACCTCGCTGGCGCCTGACCCCAGGGCCGGAGCCGGAGCGCCGGACGGGCCGGGGCTTTCCCGGTGGTGCCAAGACCCCTCCCCCGGGAGCTGCCCGAGGCCTGCGTGCCTCTTGCGGGGAGACAAGCTGGACCCGCTCCACGCGGCCGGCTCCAGCGGAGGTGGCCTCGGCCTTCCCTGCTCCAAAGCCGAAACCTCCTCCTGGCTCCGGGCGGCAAGCTGCGGCGGGACCCCCCGCGCACGGAGCCGGAGCCGGAGCCGGAGCCGGGCCCGTCCCGTCCCGTCCCGTCCCGTCCCGTCCCGTCCCGTCCCGGCGGGGCCGGCAGAGGGCGCGCGGGG
>JANZLQ010000055.1:20182369-20193135 GCA_026212715.1 Elanus axillaris | reverse complement strand
CCCCGCCCCGCCCCACGCGTGGCGGAGCCCGCGGGACCCCCCGGTCCGCGGGAAGGGCGGCCGCGCGTCGCGGGGAGCCGAGCGAGGGGAGGTGTCAAGGAGCCGTCTCGCTCTAGACCGCCTCTTAATTGGCAAACACGTCTTCATTAATTTTACCTCCATGTCATGATGTCACAGCCAGCAGTACCAGCCCCAAGCTAAATAAGCAATAAGCCTCATTTTTCAACACACAAACACATAAAGATGTCAGCTCAAACTGTTTACTAATTAACACTTAAAAAGACACAAATTAGATATGCGTGGCTAAGAGCAATTATAATCAAGACGAATTTCTCTAGTCATTTGGGAACTGAAAAAAAAGCCTAATTGCTGGAACCAATGTTTTAAAAACTGAAATCATGCCAGTTAGCAAATATGTTCATTTAAAGAACATTTCATGTGACTACACTCTGGAGGATTGACTACAAACATGAGAACAAGGAAAAAGATTTCTGTATAAAATTAAAATTTTAAGCTCTTTTAGATTTACAACTTCTTCATTAAATATATTTGCAAAGAGCAGCCCGTGAAAACTTGTAGCAATTAAGTGGTTAAATGAACTGCCTTCCTTGTCAGTTTAAAAGGAATGATTAATATTAGATGCTCACTTGACTAATTAGACCCTCTCCAGACTTTTCGCTCAGTGCCAAGCTACAACGAAGACGGGCTGCACTCTGCCAGCGCCCCGACACCGCAGGAGGCCCACGGTAGCCCGACGGCCGCGTGGCACAGCGGCACCCGCTGACGCCGGAGCCAAGAACCGTCCTGGCACCACCTGCACCTCCTGCCTGCTCCGTGACGTTCCCCTGCCCGGGACAGGCAGGAGCCGCGAGGACAAACTCCCTGCAGCCCCGCAGGGAGAGCCAGCGGCAGCACTGCCAGGGCCCTGCTCCTCTCCATCCTACATCCACCAAAGCAGCCGTGGCCGAACGGTGTCCTCGGCTTAAATCCGCCTTCACCCGCTGGTGTTCACTGGCCTCTTCGTACAGCACTTCTTCATACGCTCCTCGGGGCACGGCTGGTCAGTCCTGCCGCAACGGGATGCTGACTTCAGGTGCGGCCCCAGTGTGCGGTACAGGGTTTGTGCCTGTTTTCATCCCTTTCCCTGAAAGGTGGAGTCCTTTCATTCAGTTTGCCTCACAGCTTGGAGGATGGGTGCGCACATCTGCAAATGTGGCGACAGAGAACAATAACTCTTGGAATTCTTTGGGAGTATTTTTTGCAAGGCATCTAGCTCCAGGGAGAATGTTCTTGCTGCTTTGGAAATCCAGAAGATTTGCTGTAATGGTGCTATTGCTTGCAAGGGAAATAAAGCCATGCAGAAATTCACAATATTTATATGCATAGCTATCTATGTGCAGACAAGATGCTTCATCAAGGAATATGGGCTGCATAATTATACTTTTCATTACTGTGAAACGCACACAGCCTGTAACGGAACAGGAGGGTGTGGGGACAGCCGGCAGGTACCAACCTCTCCTCCCCAGGCCACACAGACAACTCCGGTACTGGTGTCCCTGCGCTCCGCAGCCCTGCGAGGGGCACAGGACAGGGCTGCACAGCCCACCCCTCCGGGCAGCACCCAAGCTGCCAAGACCTCTCCCATGCCAGGCGACACGCAGCAGGCTGCAGAAGCAAATCCAATGCCACTTCGCTTCCCCTCTGGCAAAAGGGACCCGCGGCCAGCTGCTGGCGAAGAGCAGGGGGAAGGCGGACACGGGCTCCCCACACGCCCGGATCCCAGCGTGCAGGGCCCTCGTGACAGACGCAGGCAGTCCCAGACAGAAGCACGGCACATCTGCCACGTGGCAGGACCGCAGCACCCAAGGTAGTGGGTGCTTCTGCCAGCGATTGCCCCCGTCAGGCAGCAACTTCAGAGCTGCCTTGCTGCTCCCTTGGCCTGCTGGGAGCCTGGAAAGAGCTGGCAACTGACCACCTTCTTTTTGTACTCAGACAAAACTTCCAGGCAGAAGAGGACGGATTTAGGAAACTTAGACTCTCAACTGGAATCAAAAAGTGGAGAAGCCATGAGGAGTCTGGCAGTTTTGCTATGCCATCTTCTTACTCGCTGCCTTTAACTCAGCTGGTTGGCACAAGAGAAGATGTTTGTGACGGATGGTGCCTGAAGAAGCACATGCGGCTGAGACCATTCTCCTCCTGGTCTGAGACTTCAGCTGAGAGGCAGCGCTTGCAATGCAGGCAGCTCCTCAGGACCACGCAGCCCAAGTCACGCACGTGCCAAAATGCTCCTTCAGGAACAGGAGACCACCCTCGGTTTGATGGCTGTCACCTCCCCAAGCTCCCGGAAGACTCACACTCCCTGGAAGTACAGCCAGATTTTCCTGGTAACAAGTTACCAGCACCACCAAACTGAAAAACGGTGAAGTAGTTTACCTGACATTGCTTAGTCAAATGCATTTGCTTTCCTGAGATGCAAGAGGCAACCTAATACAAACAGTGTCCCGCTTTGTAACTTGTTAATAAATGAGAAAGGTTAAGTAAGAAAGACATCTGGAATGAAATAGAGGGCAGGCGACTTTGCCATTAGATTCAATACCTAAAGTGTCTTCACCCGGCACAGATCACAGAGGATACCCCTAATTCTGAGCTTACTGTTTGACTCCGTGTTGACTTTATCCACCAGCAGTGACTTGGGAAAGACAAGAGAGGCATTTTCCATAAGGGAAGGGATCTTACAAGGAAGTGAACACAGCTCTCATGATGCTTTTGCTTAGTGCCTGGCTGGCTACTTACCTCCTTTTCAATTTCTGCAAGGGTTTTGATCGTGATGCCCAAGAGATCAACCGGCTGCATCTGGCAAGGAAAAAAAAAAAAAAAGAAAAAAGATCAGAAATGTCAAATTTAGGGGGTGTTGTTTTGTTTTTGCTTTGTTTAAAGTCAGCAAATACTCTTATCACCGGAGATTTAGAGGCACCATCTGTAAACACATGCATAATCCTGTTTCTCCATCTACCACAAGAAGCAGAAGGTGAGTTAGCTCTAACGCCTTTCTCCCTAAGCGGGGACAGCTGACACTCATCTCAGTGTCGCTTCGCACAGGTAAATCTTTCGCCATCTCCCTGCCGCAGGACGGCTGTTTGTGAAACGCACTTTGTAACACCCTATGGATTTCATATGGCCCCAGCACGTAGGTGTGAGAGGCACTGGCTGTGGGAAGCCCCGACCAAACTGACCATATGGTGGCAATGGTGTCTAAAGGATCCGAAGGGAGGATTAGCACGACCTAATCTCTCTGCATTTGTCCTCCCAGCAGGGACTCCAGCTTTCTGGGAATAACGGCCCATAAACAACCCTTTCAGAAAGCAATGGTTGTGAAAAACCGTGTCGGGCTGCACACGCAAGTTGTGTCAGCAGGAAGAAGAAAGCACAAAGCAGGAGCACAGACGTGAAAAATCAGATAGAACTGATGGCTCGGCGTTTGCCTTAACAGCTTCTTGCAAATTGATTTTTAAAGGGATATGGGTTTAGGATTTCATGGATTAGGGAACTGATAATGGGATGCTGAGCCTTTGAGCTCTGGATCACCGATTTAAACTAGCACTGGCCCAGTGACACTCAAAAGTCATTGCGAATTGGTACTCGGGGTTTCCATTTTGGCTGAGCAGACCTGCCCTGCCCAGGCTGCTGGCGGCACCCTCCGCCGGCACTGCAGAGCTCGGTGCCGAGCGGGCAGGACGCGGTGCCCTCTCGAGCTCAAGGCAGGAGCCGTGCCGCTGGCAGCACAGGCATGCTGAGCAGGACTCCGCTTGCGGAGTGAACTCGCTTAGAAATGTGCCATATGTGAAAATTACCCAGCCTGTTTTGCTGCTGCACTTGAGACACTTTGACTCGGATAATCTCCCACGCCAGAGGGCAATCCCAGTCCTGCTCCCTGGAACCCAGCCGAGGTCCCGCTGCGGCAACATTAGGACACAGCCACCTCTGCAAACTTTCCAGGCTGGGACTGGTAAACATAAGGGCACAGCCTCCCCCACCAAACTGGATTTTGGCCAGCACAGCCACGGCAATCCTACCACCCCCAGTCAGCTACAGCCACTCACAGTCCACCTGCAAAACCACCGGAGCCCACCAAGACTGAGTAGCTCGGGAAGATCCTCACCCACGTGCCGCTGGCCGGCTCTGCCCGTGCAGGGCGTCGAGCCACAGGAGCTGGAGCTGCGGGAGCCTCGCGGCAGCTGCCAGTGCTGGAGCGCACCACGCCATTACTGTTGCCTTGAACTTCTGGGGTGCAAAAGGCAAGTCATAAAGCTGACTGCACTACGCCTTCTCCACAGCAGTTTAAATCTAGGAGAACTGGACCTTTGCAGCTTTCTTTACTATCTATGCTAAGAAATTAGAAACGCTTCCAGCACCAGACAGTCCCACCATCGTTCCTATTTCTGATGGTGATAAACCTTCAACTCCCAGGACAATTCAGTTTTAGAAGCGATCTGGCAAAAGCCATTCCCACCCTATCGGAAAATATTGTGAAGCGCAACCTTTGGTCATCTCAAGCACTGGGTATATATTAGGCCCCACAAAAGAAAAGCTCCCAGAGGCAGGTAATTTGCGTTTGATGCTTTGTGATCGCTCTCCACGAAAAGATGAATTTCAGGCACTGGGAGAACAATGAAGGCAACTTACCCCTTCAGGAGCGCAGGCAAACTTCTCAGAAATCATAAAAGGCACTCCATCCATTGCTGAAAGGGACAAAACAAGCAGACACGTCACGTTTCCAGCTGACTTCTCACATGCAACTTCACACATTCCCAGTGACAGATCAAGTATTCATGGCATTGACACATGATTGATAGCTCGTAGAAGTTATTGCCAGCCTTTTCCTCCCTCTAACCTACCAGTGGTTTCTCTCTGTTCGAGACACAGCTGGGTTAGTCCCTACCAAATCAGGAATTCAATGAACCCTCCCTGCTCTATCCATACACAATTTCATGGTCTCAATTTTGAGTCTTCCAATTTGGTCCAGCTGCCAAAACAGGACAGTATTTGAAACTGAAAACAAATACAAACAGTTTAAGAGGACAGACGCCTATTTACCACTACCACACAGACCCACCTGAGCAAACTCGGTGGTGTCTGAGCAAGAGGCTAAGGAACATACCTGGTCCAGGTGACTTGTACCTCTCCAAAGCCGTAAGTAACTACTAGCTGGGCAGAATGAAAACAAACTCGTGGCGCCAACCTCCCTCCCTGGCCTGGCTGCTGCCACTGCAAACTCAACAGTGGGCAACGGAGCTCAAACGCTTCCGAACCGCATTTGGAGGATGGAAACCAGTGGAGCAGGAGGACAGACGCAAGGACGTGATGGCACACGGCACAGCCTCACGTCACTGGGCCAAGCTCTGTAGCACAACCTTAACGATACTAAGGGGATTGTTTGCCTTTATATTGCCTTGTTTGTTCTTCTTAGTGCGGTGATGTTCGGCGTTTCTGTCTTGCTATCACCACCTCGAAAACTTCACAGAAAGCCTCCCATGAGACACGTCAGTACATGGGAGACACTTATTTTTAAAACGTTTAACTCGGCAATTTCCACACAAGACTGAAAAGGGCACGTTTCTAAGGCAGGCTGCAGCCCCAAAACCACCTGCTTTATTTCAGTTACACCTTTAACATTTTAAGTCTTTAAATTTCAGCTCTGAAAGAAATAAAACCTTCAAACTAGAGCAAATTTAAGCCCTGAAATGCCCTCAAGTAATCCTCAAATAGGGTCTTCTTTCACAAAGCACCTGTACCCACGAACCCAGCATTTCTCTGCTTGCTGTTTGTAACTTCCATCAGCACCAGTGAGTTACCACGTTAGTGATTTAACACAGGTTAGTTAAGAATACTTAGCATTTTACAATTGCTTTGTATATTTTTGACGTAAGAACTCCCATTATCAAAGGTGCGATATGGCAGCCACAGCACTGCATGAAACAAAAGGAAACAGATGAAAAGCAGCATCACCAAATCCGGGAACCTGAAAGACCATCTGCATTTGTTATCCCGACAGAAACCTGCTTTGATCAGTCACACGCCGGCTTTTGTAAAGTAATTTAAAGAATAAGCCGCGACGAGCGTGCACGTTCCCCCGGCAGCGCCTGCCGGACTGCCTCCATCCGTCCTTCGGTCCTTGCGCGCTCCAGCCCTCCCAGAGCTCAAAACTGCAGAGCAAAGCAGCAGATGAAAGCAGGGTGTGCCAAAGGCTCAGCAGCGCAATTAGCACTCTCCTAAACAAACGAGCTTCAACAGAGCTGTAATTAAGCAGGCCTGTAATTAAGTATATGCCCTTTATCATAACGATCATGCTTAAAAATGGCATGATGCATGGAAGTGTGTTATTAATGCTGCACTCCCAAAGCGCAGGAGCGTGCACAGGAGCCGGCGTGTCAGGCCTGTCACTAGGCTGCTGGTAAAATACATTAAAGGGAGAAATCGGAAAACAACACGCTCATTCAACAGCTCTTTTCACAGCCGGGCACTAGGAGTCATGAGGATTTAAATACCCACCAATTCAGGAGACTTTATGGAAATAAAGCAGGAGGCTGTCACAGCCAGCACCGGGAGGGCGGCAGCCTTCGCCCCTTCGCCCCACAGCTCGGCTGGGCTCCGGCAGCCGCCGGCACCAGCCTGCGGATGGGAGCTGTTTGGGCATGCAGGGGGCTGCAGGCAGACAGCGGAGACCCCCCCCCCGCCCCGAGACGGGTGGGGAGCGGCTGCTCGTCCCCTGCCTCTGCTTCCCGGCTGAACGATGGCTCCGGACAAAGCAACCGCTTCGGAGGAAGGACACGGCCGCGTCCCCCGCCTTGCCCCCAGAGGTGCTGCCCGCCGTCCCACGGCACCGGCCGCAGGAAGAGAGAGATTCAAAGCTACTGCTGCCGAAGGTGGCTTTTTTACCCATCCACAAGGACTTCAAGGGAGAGGCACCCAACTTCCTTTTAGCAATGCAAATCCAGATCCAAGAAGATGAACCAATGCAGCGGCACCTTGCTCCAGCACAACATGGAACCACCTCACGTTAACGTCAGCTTGTGTATCCTGTGGACGAGACGGTCTCACGCGAAGCGCAGAGCATGCTCGGCGGGGGCCCCACGCACCACGCCGCTACGAACAAGACCCCGGCTGCAGCACTGTGTTTTTTGCAGTGACTTCAGGGGGGAGGCTCAGCGCTGCACCCCCCTGCCCTCCGCAGAGCCCCTCGCTGCGGCGGGGCCGAGCGCTCTCCCGAGCCCAGGCGGCGGCACCGGTGTCCCCCCCCCCGGCGCACTGCTGGCGGGTATCCCCGACTCCATCACCGCTGGTTTGGCAGCACGTGCGCCTGCCCGGCCCCGGCAGATGCCTCTCCTGGCACAGGGCCCACCTCTCCGTGTTTCCCAGCCGGAGCACGGCCACGCAGCACCAGCAGCGATGCCGCTGCGATGAGGCTGCGCGTGTTCAAGCTTACGCTGGGAGCTTGTGTGGGTTGAGCCCTTAAAAGCATTCCCCACCACACACCGGCTCAGCGAGACTCACAGGAGAGGGAAGGAGGTAACTGCAGGACGTGATCCCAGGGCCTGGCATCTCCAGCATCAGGCAGGAAAAGCTCCCATCACGGCACCGCAGCCTGCTGAGGCGGCCGGCGCTGGGCTCTGGGCGTGGGTGCCATCGCTCCCACTGTGTACCGCAAGACAAGAGTACGCGACTGCTGTTTACAGCAGCCAGTTAATTTCATAATAAAATTAAATGAAATCAGAACTGTAGGAGGCTTTTAATTCCATGTCCCTTGTTCTGATGTTGTGCTGTAAATAAACATCAGCAGCAGCCTCCGATTCTTCCCTTTTTCCTTTTTTTTTTTTTTAATCCCCTGTTGATTTTGAAGCATTCCTGGCAGTCTCTGATGAGCAGAGCACTGTGCTGAGATTCTGCCCAGTGCTACCATTTCCACGGTGTGCAGTGTCAAGACTTACCAGCCAGGCTTTTGGCCTGGAGCTGCAGTTCTAGTTTTGAGTCTGGCCAAGATCTATTCAACGCTCCTCGACGTCAATTTGCACCATGTTTGAGACCAGCAGACGGTAACATAAAGGGATGAAAGGAATTGCTGCTGGTGAATGATAAAGTACAGCTCTTTCCAAAGGCAACATGTACTGGTTCAGAACAAAATAGGTGGGCAAGGTCCCATTTTTACAGTGTTACCGCAGTAGCGTCACTCATACCACCACTTGACTAAGCTCACGCATTGACCCACGTAGGTTTTAACATCTTCAAAAGGTTGTGACCTTAAAATATTTTTAAAGACCTATAGAACATTTGCACCTTGCACGTTTACACTGAAAGCCTCCTTGCACAGGCAGGCAAAGCTGCTCCTGCCCTGCACCGCTCTGAGCGGGGCCAGCGGGAACACCACCTCCGCCGGCAGCTCCCGCGGCAGCCGCAGCCCGTGGGCGGCCGCGGCTCCCGGCCCCGCGCAAGGAATCACCACTCACCCGCCGGGAGGATGCCCGGAGCGCTGGGGTCCGGCTGAACCCAGGAGGCAGCAGGTTCTCCCCTTGCAAGTACACCCGCAGCATCTGCAACAGGTTAGGGAGGTGCCTGCGTTTTTCTCCCTCAAAACGGAACAAACCAAAAAGGGATTTCAGAAGGAAAAATGTTTTCGATGGCTGTTTGCTGTGACCCAGAGGCAGGTCCTCCCTGAGGGTCACATCCACTTAGCTCAGTCACTCCAACTAGGTAAAAAGAGCCGAAAGGAGCCGTCAGCCAGAACCGTGCTCCTAAAACCAAGCCCCGAAGGATGGCGTCCCCAAGAATCCCTGGTGGCAGCCGGGAGGAGGCCGGAGGCCGGACCCCTCCAGTGCGGGGCACCTGAACGGGCACCAGAGCCATCCCCTTCGTCAGTGCAGGACCATCGAAATGCACAACCGACTTCTCACCAGCGGCTACTCCTTCCTTATAATTTACTAAGACTTATTCTCAGCCTTGAAAGGCCAGGCCGCAAAACAATACAACTTGTTAGCTTGCTTAGAAATTCTCTCTTTAATCTGAAGAAGCACTGTCACCCTCCTCCAACCGCACGATAGATGCTTCCTTCTGTGCTGTAGACTCCAGCTAAATCTCAGTTGTCAAATTAGTAATTCATCTTTCTTGAATAACTATATTTTTAGCAAAGCTACCAGATTTAAATAATCAGACCTGCCAATGCTACCCTAATTTAAACATGCTGACGAACTTTCACAGGCAAGCATCAGCTAACATAATGAGTTTCTGGGTGACAAAGAACTTCAGACCATAGTTCTGTACACTACCCAGCGTAATAAGCACTTGTTCTTTTCTACAATGCGCACATAAAAGAGGAATCTAAATAATAATTGCTGTAATTATCTTGAAAAATATGTGGTGATTAATGGTGATTACGAAAATCTGTATAATTGTTCATTGAAATCTCCAATGATCAGATGCTTTCTTGAAACAGCCATTAATGAAGAACTTAGGAACACAAAAAGCATCAAAACTCAAGCCAAGCTCCTGACCGTTTGAAGCGCGTGAGGATGCGATTGCACACGTGCCTGGCTCAGCTTTCACCCCTCCCATGAACTCTCTGCAAGAGGTTCTAAGATGTCCATGATGTGATGCATATGTCATTGTGGTTCAAAGCACGAAGTTCAACCTGTTATTTATGCAAATAATTAATTACTCTTGTATCCAACTAGCAGTTTGTCATGACACATTAATGACTTGATAGACTTCTATGAACTAGTGAACACAGGACAGCAGAGCGCTTTTATCGTCATTTAATTTAAAAACGATCCTGTGTGAAATTATCTAGTCGTGAGTGATGGAAGCATAAAGAACAGACTCAGCAAAGCTTCTTTTGGATCATTGCTTTATTAATGGTAACGTCAGGGAAATGAAAAATGCTAACATTGTCATATTTAGCTCCTGGGTATAGATGAATAGTTGCCTCAGTGCTTGGCGGGTTCAGTTTGCACACTGCAGTGAGCGCTAATTCTTCACACCACTATTGTGGGGATACACAGCCATGGAAGAGTTTATATACCTCAACTCCCAAGGAAATAACAGCTGTTTCTGCATTTAAATTCTCACCATAAGCTTTTACAGCTTTCGATTTCTTTATTGCTATTTTTGCACGGCCTTTTACACTTGCATTTTCAACTGCTGATATCAAAAATATTTAAATAAATACCTTGCAAAACGTTTTCCTGTATGACATCGAAAACTAAGCATTGCTAATCCAAACCAACAAAAAAAAACCCCAATACTGAAGGTACTATTGCCACCTTTAAAATTTAAATGATCTTAGATTTAAGAAACAGCTTTCTGTAATACTACAAGAGCATTCAGATTTTCCCCAGACCTGAAACGCTAGCAGAGTGTTTATGTTTTACCAAGATGAATATCTCATAAACCAGCCTACAGCAATACCATAAAACCAGCAAAGCTCACCTGTTTAGAGAAAACTTAATTTTCAGCTAAATGACACCAGAGGAACGTGGGAGTGGGTAAGAACCAGGGGGCCGGCAGAGACCGCAGGCACGGCCGCGCTGGGACTGGGCGGCTGCACGCGCCCGCCGAGGGAAGCCACGGTTAGACTGGAGGGACACAGGAGCCCCCACAGCACTCGGAGATGGGAACACCCACTCTCTGCCACCGTGACTGGCAACTGGGGGTCACAGCACCAGGCTGACGGTTTTCCAAGGAACAGGACAGGGACTTCCCAAGGCTTTGCCGGGTCC
>JANZLQ010000055.1:20131537-20182071 GCA_026212715.1 Elanus axillaris | reverse complement strand
GGGCTGCTCCTGCCAGCGGCACGGCCCTTCCCAGCCAGCCGGCACCCCAGGACTCGTGCTGCTACCTGGGTTGGCTGGCCAGCCGTGGGGAGCTGGTAGGACAGCGCCGGGCTGGCCAGGCAGGGACCAGGACGTCACCCCCTGAACACCTCGTCCCAGCCCCTGCCCGCCTGCCACAGCCACCCAGGCGTGCCGGGCACTCGGCACACGCACGGCTCGGGCTCCTGTTTGTGCCTGCTTCCCTCCGAGCGTCCCAGCGCGAGCTCTGCTCACCTGAGCCTTTCCACTCGCGCGTGGAGAAAGCACAGGACACCTGCGTGAATCCAGGCATGTTACGTGATCGCAGTACAGTGGAAAGTCATTCAGAAGTATGGAAAAAATGTTTTACAGCAGTCTGCAACGCATCAAGAGAAGGACGCAAGCTTTTCAGAATAAACCGCGCTCTCCATAATGTGCAGCTAAGCCTCCTACTTCTGTATTTCTGTACACAGTAATTTAAATAGCAGTCTGAATAGTAAACATGTGTGTGTGCTCTCTGTGCTACCGTGCACCGAGTCCCAGATGGAACACCACCACTCTGCATTTCCAAATCACTAATGATAGCAAAACCTCAGGGGGAAAACAAAAGCAAACTCTCCAGCGAGCTCCTGCCAAGCCGGCTGCAATCGGGAACGCTGCAACCGCCCCAGGCTGCGCTCCCCAGCTGCAGACATCGCCCCCAAAACGCACACACTTCTTCGTTTAATAAAGTACCCAAATATGAAGACCTTGACCCCGACTCCTCCGGCTCCCCTCCTGCCCCCTTCCAGCCTCCCCAGAGCAGCCCCACCGTAAGGGACCCCTCGGACGAGGGGCAGGGGAACGCGGAGCTGCCCGCAGCCCAGCAGACGGCCGCGACGCGACAGACCAGCCGCAGCCCGGCGGCGTCTCCAAGACATATTGCGGTTTGCGTTGTCGCTCAGGCTCGCCATCTGTGCTGTTCCCACAGAGGCCGCCGTTGCCGGCTGTGCCGAGGGGATCGGTGGGTTGTCAGCCCCGTGCGGCCCCTCGTTAGTCGAAGGCGCTGACGAGAGGCGACCAGAGCAGCCGGGATGGTCCTGTGCTCCGCTTGCGCCAGCGGTGCTGCCGCTCTGCCCGCGCAGCCGGCCCTGGAGGTGCCTCCGGCCGCCCCCGGCCAGGGATGCGGGGCTCATCCCGCCGGCTCTCCCTCGTTCGGCTCCACGGGACCAAGGCAGGAGCAGCCCAAGCTCACGGGACAGCCCTGGAGCACCTGCACCCAGCTCTGGGGGGCAGCTGCCCTGCGGGTCCTGCTGCTCCTGGGGCGAGCGGGAGCTCGCCGCAGGGAGCGGTCATGGGGGAGCAAGGAAGCGGTAGCGTGGCGCGGCCGGGAATGCCCGGGCCCTGTGCCCAGGCCCGGGCCGGGCAGCAGGACAGCGGCAGCAGCGAACCACGGGATGCTCGGTGCGGTGAGCGAGCGGGAGAGCAGGGGCCTCCCGGGCCGTGGAAGGAAACCTCCGCAATGGGGGAAAGGTTTACAGCTTTCCTGTTCGTCTTGAAACGACTTTGATTAAAAAAACAGACCTGGACTAAATTTTCATTTTTGCTAATTTGATTGTCAGCCTTGATTTTCCCTGTTTCCTGCATAGCTCACGACACGGCACAATTAGTTCTTTACTGCTAGATCAAGCCACGAAAACACTTGAGAAAATACTCCTGGTTTTGATTATTTTCTTTTTTAAATAAAGTGAAGGTTAAGTACTGCATGGCGATGTCTAAGTAGTACCTCAGCGCTGCGGCTGTACCAGCACCAGAGAACATGGAGAGACTTCAAACAAGCTCTTCAAATTGCAAGTGTTTAGGAGCTCTTGATTTTATTATTTTTTAATAAAATGTCCCCTTTGAAGTCTCCGCACCACACTAAACTTCAAAGATCACACCTAAGCATGTGCTACTTCCAAGCAACAACCCTTAATTAATTAGACCAGAGCAGATACAAACCAGGGCACTCGTGCAGGGCTGCAGCAGAGACGGGGCAGGTCCCGCTCGAGGACGGGGAGGCGAAGCGGAGGCAACTCGTCCAGCCTCCGCACGCGGAACGCCACGCTGAAGAGAAACACAGACGCTTTTCAATTACTTTCAGCTCTAGCTGTAATGATAGACAGACTCCTTGGAAGTCATTAAACATGTAATGTCTGTCTGCCGCAGAGAGGCAGGGAGGCGCAGGCAGGCAGGACTCGGGCTGGAGCAAGCACTTGCAAAAAGCATCTCAGGAAGCACCCACAATAGCTGCAGTGTTCCCCGGCCGGCGGCTGTAAATTTCTCCCTCTTGATGAGAGAAACATCCTGTTGGGTAACGACTGCTTCCTTCCAGCACCGGTATGTTTTGCACTCCAGTCATTTCAGTACTGCAGGTTAGGAGCAGGGTGTATTAAAGAAACACGCTGCATTTGTTACAATACCTGGCCCTGGAAGCTCTGATTCTTCTTTGCTGAGCTACCCGCGGAGGTGAGATTTTGTACAGCAGGGGCAGGGAGGTTGTCACTGGGAGCACTGGGCTCCCTGACTCAAAAACCTGCCTGGATGGGGGCCAGGTCAGCAGGCAGTGGCAGCCACTCACGCCTGCAGCATCGGCTGTGATCCTGCCCGGCTCCAGCACCGCACAATCTCCAGCTGTGCGCTGAGCAACCCTCCTTCCCGCAGGGCTCCCTGGGGAGGTAAGGGTGCGCAGCACCCTCTCTTAACATCGTTTTGTTTTAAAGGGCTTCAGGTTTCTTTAAACACACAGGCAGCTTTTTGCTTGCAATAAAAGCAGGGGGAAAGAAGACAGATCAGCTGTCCCGAAAGCCCCGTGCTCTCCATACCACGGGCACCCCTAAACACGAACGGAACGCAGAAACTCATCGCAAGCACAGCTACAAAGGACGTGAGACTCCCACCTCCTGCCTGGGAGCTCGCTGGTGCCACAGAACACGTGCTCCCACCATCCAGCGATGCCGTACTTCTCTAGCCAGAAGAGCCTCGACGAGGACTGCGCTGATCAGCGCAGGGGAGGACGGCAGCAGGGCAAGGCCGATGGCCGTGCTGCGTGAGATGCTGCACGAGATGCTGTCCAGCCCCAGAAGGCTGTACCTAGCACTGAGGGACGGGGAGCCAAAAAGACGGGGGGGGGGGTGGGGGGGTGGTGGTCTCATCGCCCTCCCAACAGCCGGACCACGGAGCCACGGCCCCGCAGAGCCAACAGCTCTTCTGCAGGAGGAGATCCACCGTGCCACTGCACTGCAACGCAGGATCCAGATCTCCTCATGTAATTTAATTTTTAAGTGCTTAGAGTCATTAGTGGAGCCACATATTTCTATCAGGTAAATTTCATTTGCATATGCAAATTATATCTAAATACACTGCACCATTAATATGATCACTAATTACATAATAATAGTCACCAATCTCCACACAGATCAAACTTACAGTTTTGTAGCTATTAAGGAAATTGTGCTTTGTAATTAAGATAATCCTCATTTCCAGATGCTAATTAACTATATAATAATTAGCTTCTTTTGCTAATGCAAATTAAGTATTTTCATCCTTATTGGTAAAAGAGTTGCTTATCACTTAAAAAAGAGACAACCTAGAAATAATCCCTCCTCCCCCTTAAAGGTGAAAAGGTAACTCCATTTTTATCAGTCTCATTTGCGAATGCAAATTAGCCCCGATTAATCAAGCCAGAGATAAATGCGCCCGCCTCGTAGCACGGCCAGCTGCCTGGAGCTCCTCTCCCGCCCCGGGAGGACGAGGACCACTCGTGGCCCGTGGGACCAGCCGGCCGGGCGCAGCTCCTCTCCCGCCGGTGCCGGCAGAGCGGCCGGCCCCGCGGAGGAGCGCCCGAGGGCCGCCGCGGAGCCACAACGGCACACGGCTGGCACCACGCAGCCTCCGGAGCCGCCGAGGAGCGGCAGCGAGCGCGAGGGCAGGCTGGCGGTGACCGACGAGGCCAACCCGCCTCGGAGCGGCCGCTGGGAGCCAGCCGGGCCGCCTCGGCAGGACTCGGCCTCGGCTGCAGCGCATCCATCATCTGCTAAACCAATCCACCCGCTCTGCACCACCATTTGTCATTAATTATGCTAATCAGCAAACCATTACTCTCCGATGACACCGCAGCACTTATTAGCTAGTTATGGCTTTTCAAAAGCACAGCTTATTGTGTATGCGAGTGCCGCGCATACATTAGCCTACAGGGAAGAAGTGTCCAATTATGAAAAGAAGAAATTTGCTATTATCTCCTTCTAACAAACCAATTTAGTAATTATAAAAGTCTCTGAACTCAGAAGGATTTTTTAAGAAGAGCTGAGTGATGAAACTGGAGAATTTTGTTTGCAATAACTTTCCAAGTTGGAACTAAAGTGGCAATAGGGGAATGAACAGTTTTTATTATCATAATTACAATTCTTGCATCTTAGCTTTAGAGGATCAAAAAGTAGAATTTATCTAAAAGAGTGACTGTACGTGGCTCCTTCCTTAAAGTGTCTGATTCGTTTATTTCAGCAGATACGCAACCGAATTTGTGTAAGGTTACAGGTATTTGCGCAGGTCTAGCCTACTGTCAGCCTCGCAGCTCCTTACCCTATACGCGGTTATATAGGCAACAGGAACCCCTGCTAAGCCCTTGCACACCCAGGAGACGACGCACGGTGAGCAGGTCTGCAGGACCTCGCCTGGGCCCAGGGAGCGCGTGTTAGAGGAACGCACCGGCGGCAGCAGAGCGGGGACGCAGCCCGATGCTTACGGAGCTAAACGGATGGGAGAGGGTGTCTGAAGACTCACTTGAAAAACGGCCTTGTTGGAGCACCCGATTCATCTCCAATTCCTAAGTTGTTTTGCTCACTGCGAGAGGCATACCACTAGTTTTAGAAGCTTAATATGTGTTAAGAGCTCATTAATATCATCAGAGTAAATGGGCCTATTAAAACATCTTTAAGCAATATCTGAACATAAATCTCCCTAAACTATATTTAATGACTGTACTTAAGATACATTATATGCAAGTCTTAATGAGACATTAGATAGCATTTTGAAGATTAAAATTAGAGAATCCATATAAAGTCTGTCCACTTAATGTAGCCTTAAGCTACACTGATGAAAAACATTACTACCAAATTATTACTTCATTAGAACAAATATTTTCTAATCATTTCTGATTTATGCCATTAGTCGTCTCCATATATATTATTCGTATATATATAAAAGAGCATACACAAAACAATTTTCTAGTTCCACAGGAGACGGGAGAAATCTTGAGCTTTCTAATGGCTGAGTTAATTACTTGTCTTTTTTCTATTGAGTTAAAAATAAGCACTCTTTACAAAAGCCCATTTACTGTATCCCCCCTTTTCTAATTTAATTGGAGATTTTAATTCCATTAACCACAAGGTCATTTTTTCAAACATTTGCTGTTTTGCTTTGCAAAGACTGGTAAGACATCTTGGACTCAGCCCCTGACTGTCCCTGCCGCCCCTCCGTGGAGGTCTCTGCGCGCTGGCAGCAGAGACCCCAGGACGAAGCCCGGCCGAGGGACAAGCAGGACCTCGCTCCGGGAGGCCGCCCACTGCTTCTTGGCAGAGGTGCCGTACCCCCCGGGCTGGCTCGAGGGAGGAAAATCGAGCAAACTCCCACGAGCCTCCGTTGAGAGGAAGGCGGCAGCGCTGCTGAAGCGGAGCACCTCGTGCCTGCCCGTGGCACGGCACGACAAGGGACACGACACGACGCCAGAATTAAGCAGGGCCCGACATTACCCCCAGACGAACCGGCGGCAGTGCATGGATGCCCATCGTGGCGTCCCGCTGGCGAGACCGAGAGCGGTTGCAGGATCAGGAAGAGGAACCCCTTCCCACGGCAAGCCAGGCGCCCGCCACCGGGACCCAGCTCGGCAGCAGGATGCCTCCTCCAACAAGCCAGCCACCACCAAAACGGACTGCAGTAACCTTATTAGCAAGAGGGCTTTATGTATGGTTTATTTTGTGTAAACAGCTTTTCATTAGATAAATGAAGCCCAACAACCTTTATAAATGTTTTCAATTATGAAATTATGCCATTGAGATATCTGGATGACGATAATCAGGGAAAACACCAGTGACACCTCGTGATAGGAGTCACAGCGTGCTGCCTGGATGACTGCTCCTCCCAATAAAATACAGCCTAGCCACACCAGTCATTTAAAAAAACCCCTTCTTTATTAGATGAAATCTGTAGCAACAAGACTATTTTCATTTGTTCTGCCCAAGCCTTCTATCCAAAAGAGAGAACGTCTCATTGTAACAATTTTGCATTTTTAACTGTGCAAATTAAGCATTCTTCATAAATAACAGCCTGGTTTTCTGCACTAGAACTCCTTTTTATTAGCAGCACAGTAACGAACAATGAGCAATGTGTTCTATTATTCTTTGTCAAATCACAGAATGCTACATTAGAATAACTCTGCTGGTCAATGTAATATAGTAGATTAAATTCAACTTCTGTGCAAAAACCACTGTAAAACAGCATGATAAGAAGGCTATAAAAAATTTAATTTTACTCCAAACTCCATCAGAAAAAAAAAATGGTGTGAAAAGTAATTTTGCATAATCAGTACACGCCATCTGGAACAATTAACCGATTTCTATAGAACTATGAGGATCAGTCATATCTGCTTATTAAAGATCAGAAATTATACAAGTAATAAATCCTTGAAAAAACTAAGCGTACTCCCGCCTGTCAACGCTATTTTAACTTCAAATACTGAAGAACGCCTGATAAGGCTGAAAAGAAGAGATTAATATATGCAAATTACATCCAGCATTTAAAATCCCCAACAACTGTCTCCGGTTTTCTGTCCCTTATTGCTGCCTTTATGTTTTATTCATACACCAACTCACCTGTCACTTCATAAGCTATAATATTATGGGGGTATTATTAAACAGCATAAAGCCGTGCTTTAATTGGAAAGCTTCATTGCATTTTCCAATTATTTGGAGTAAATTAAAAGCAGATGCACATAGTTTAATAAGGAGTCTAATATCAGTTCCGGGAAATCAAAATTCATTGTCATTACTATGCCGTGATAGTTTTGCAAACTGTACTCAATTTCAGAGGTTTTGAAAAGAAAATCTGTCTGTGCAATCTGTTAATTGTCATTCGGTTAATAACTGTTTAAATATCCCACACCACAGAGCGGCTTCCTATTTAAAAAAAATTAAACTCTGGCACTCAGAAAAGCAAAACAAATACGGCACAGCCCGCCTCGGAGGTTGTGCTCCACGAGCAACCGGTGCAAGTCCCTCCAGCAGCCACGTCCCTACGAGGAGCGCCGCTGGGCGTGCGGAGCAAGGGCAGAGCAGCACCCCTGCCCCGGCAGAGCTCCACGTCATCGCCGGGGGTCCCCCCGGCATCCCCCCCACCTCGACACAGCCCCGCTCCAGCCGCCACTCGCTTTCGGACGTGCTCCGCACGCCCTGCCGGCTCGGAGCCGCTGGCGTCAACGCCTTCGCCACCGCCCCGGCCGTGGCCGTCGGGATGGGGAACGTCCCTGCCGGGACACCTGCTCATGCATAATTCAAGGCTTCGGGGGAGCAGCCAGATAATCCTCCCAACCGATATCAACGAGCAGCTTCCTTGGAAGGTGATGTGTGATCTGAGAAAAACGGGCGAAGTCTGTAGGTCTGGTTCAGTCCGGCAGGAGCGGGCAAGACTTCCCACGCCAGCGTCGTGGGACAGCCGAGGCGAATGCGAGAGAAAGAACGGCACCACAGCCAGGGCTGTCACGCTCTTGTACAAGAACGCAAAACGGAGACGATGAAGATAAAAAATGCCACTTCGGACGACAGCAGGTTAATCAGAAAATCACATGTCTGAAAAATTATACAGGCGGGAGAACTCGTGGCTTCATCTTTCACTGTTTGGGCCAAGCCTGCCTGAGCGCAGCACTGATAACGTGGGGCGGTACACTGCAGCAGCAAGCACGCAGAGAATCTGTATACCACGGATGAGCTAATTTAATAAGAAATACACTTTTTTTGAATCTCATTAAATACAGTATTAAGCAACACTTACATTTCCCTTTCTGAAATACGCAGCTGCAGCATTTTACATGAGACTTCAGCCTCCCTGAACTGCTGGATATTAATAGAGCCTTTTATATTTTGAAGATTATCCAGGTCTCAGTCCAAAGACTGGAAATTGCAATAGAGCAAAGAACAGGCTGACTTTAATCTCAGCCTCAGTGAAGAGGTTTCAATGCAGAATAAAGCTGGTGTCACAACTTGTCTGGTTTTTGGCCCATCCCGATTAAAATTCAGTGTCACAAAAAATAAATTTAGTTCCGCTTCTATTCTTAAGAAGTGCAAAGAACATACACGTGGGAATCGGGATCGACAGTAAAATGTAGCACGGGGCCTCCCCCTTCAGAGAGCAGGTTGTACTAAAACACTTGAACATAGGAGGGTATCTCAAAACCACCAGAAACTATGCTGGAAGATGAAGATAAAGGCAATTCTTGTGCAGTGATCCAAAAAATAGCATCTTCCTTTTTTTCAAAATTACCTGTTTTAATAAAGCAGACACACTGTGCCAAGTGAACCATTTAATTATCTGCAAAAATGATGAAGCAAAACAATAGTTTGCAAAAATAAATGACTAACCTCTGATTAAAACGTCTGTCCTCATTACATACAGATAAAAGATAGAGTATCTTTTTGAAGAAAATGTACATTGAAGAGAAGTAAGTGGCAGTTGTGGCATAGATAACCTGACATTTTGCAACAAGAAAGAAGCTGACATATGGGCACTGAAATGTAACAAAATCTTTTAATTTTTCTTCCATTTCTTAATCTAGAAAGACCTCTGAAAGAGACTTTGTTGTTAAAAGAAAAGAAAAAAAAAAAAAAAAAAGAAAAAACCCAAGGGTACATGTAACAAGGCATTCCCAAGTCCATCGCCGAGCAGTGGAAAAAGGAAGCTGCCAGCACCCAACCCAGCCAGCCCGGCCGCTGCCGCGGCCACCGCCGCCGGGCTCCTGCCAGCCTCCCCGGCCACGCGCCGGCGTTTCGGAGCAAAACTCACAGCCAGGCTGAATACCTCCACTGAGCTCCAGAAAGGAAGGAGGGATCTGGAAGCGAACTGCCGCCACAAGAGCAGTGTGTGAAATAAACGCTTCCAGCAAAGCTACCCAGACAAATTACAACTCCCCCCCGCCAAGATCTGCATGATCCAATACAGAAAAGCAACTTGGTTTCTTTTTCAGGAATCCACTGGCTTTGATGTTTTTCCAGATCATTAACATCCGTTTCCACTCTCTCGGCTGCCTCCAGAGATCTGGATTATAAAGCAGCGCGGAATGAACACTACATCTCGCTCTGTTTCCCGCAGGAGCAGCTCCCGCTCCGGATGGAGCCCGGCTCTCCTTGCCCTTGCTGGCCCAGCCGGGCTGTCCGGGACCTGGCCCCGGGGACCTCCGGCTCTTCAAAATGACCTTGAGCTGGGAAAGTTTGCCTGGGGGACCGAGCAGCTCAAACTCTGGCTGGAAGCTGCGCTTGCAAAGGTTTCCCTCTACAGCTGCAGCCCGATCACCCCGCTTCAGGACAGCAACTGCTTCGACTGCTCTCCTGCCCCAAGTCACTACCTACGGCCCACCAGATACCACAGCAAAACCATCCTGCTACCTGATCAGATCACAAAGGTTGTTCTGACCTTTCTATAGAGTGTCTTGAAGAGGTAAATAAATATTTAAACGCAATAAATGAATATTTATATGTAAAATATAACAATAAACAAACATTTAAGTAAATATTTACATCTAAGGTAAATACTAAGGTAATAAACATTGGTGCTCAATTCCAAAATAAACAAATTAGAGATGTGGAGAAAGCACCACCTGAAGAGCTGCCCACAAAAACATCCTTCTTTATAGGGAGCTGGCAAACACGCACCAGCCAACGCCAAGCTGGCAGCTGGCCATGCTTCCCTCCCTTGGTGCTCGCTCAGTCCAGTTTCTCTGGGTAGAATACTTCACACAAATAACTGTGTTGATAATGTATTTAAAGACAATCACAACATAGTACTTTTAAGATAGGAAATACATGCAAAGGCATTGCCGCATCAAGTAACTGCTTTGAAAATCCGCTGCTCCTAAGCAAATGAACGGCAAACACTGCAGCCTTGTTCACAACCACAAATGTTGCTTTATCAGTAGGATAAAGCGTGTGACATGTTTTGGGATGCGACATCTAAGCTTCAACCCATAGGACATGGCACTTTTCCTTTGAAAGAAAATGAAAACCTTCACCTTCAGTTCAGTTTCAGTAAAACTGAAGAACGCTGGCGTTTTCAGAAAACAGCAGCCATAACCACGGATGGTCTGAAGGTAAAGAAAGGACGTAAGAAAAGCGAGCGGCGGCGTTTCAACGGCACACAGCTCCACGCAGGAGCAGCGCGCAGTGCTGCAGGCAGACGGCACAAACGCTTCGGGCACAGGCTCTGGCCACAGGCACGGGGCGACGAGCTCTGCCGTCCCGGCTCAGGGCCGAGACCTCCGGCAGGCGCAGCTGTAATACAGGCTCTGCGCGGAGCCCTGACTGCTGCTCCACAGGCACCTTCTGCAGGATCTGTAACTGAACTGAGAACTCTTCAAACGGTATGAGATTCCTGAGCATATCGTAAAAAACAATTCGGTTAACTTGTATACAGTACAAATAACATGTGCTTCTGGATCCTGTTCTATTTCTATGGATTAACACAACTTGAGGTATGGAACTCAGGGATGGCGTATGTCAAGCTAACCAAGCATTTCTTTAAGTACTTGCACAAATGTTTTAATAGTTTTGGGCTGACAGCTGGCAAGTATTTGAAAATACTATCGACAAACATACATCAAAGTATGTTCTGCTTTTGTTCCGTTGCTTTTTCAGCACAGTTTCTGTATTTAAGTGTTCAAGAAATGAAACTCGGTCCTATCCAAGGGTAACTCTGGTCATCTTCCCTCCAGCTTTCTGCTACAACAAAAATCCTTGGAGATAGGTGTGTACGACTGAAGTCAGGTTTCTGGCTATGAGATGACAGCTGTAGCAGTATCTGGAAGTTCATACACTTGTTTCATGCACAAAATTGGTACAAGGTGGCTTGAATTAGAAGAACTGAATTTGTGCCCATTCTGATGGGGCTGTGCAGAAGCATCTGACAGACTCCATGCAATGCGATTTCTGTCCTGACAGTCTGAGAACAGGTCAAAAGGAGGTACAAGCATCGACTGTCCTATATTCAAATTACATAAATCTGTATGCTACAACCGGCAAACACATCTATGTGCAACATGACGCTGAAGAAGGCTACAGTAAAATTTTAGGGCAAAACCCGACAACCCTGCTCAGCAATGTGCAGGGTCACGCACCAAAGCCAGTGATGGCTTTGCCCACCTGACTTCAGCAGAGAAAGCCCACACTATAGGGAAGCACATGGCTTGGACCAGTTTGTGAGTTCCCAGAAACCACAGCCGAGACTGTAAAAATCTCATTTTGCAAACTCGTTCACTAGTTTCCAAACGCAACATCCTGCCATGTGCTCTGCAAGGTGTGTTAAGCCTTTTTTCCATCCCTAATCCTTTTCCTGAGACGAGTCGGTTGAGTACGTCTCAAACTGGCAGGTTGAAGCGCTTCTGAAAGTGAAATCAAAGGTTAGAGCTGGTGCGGGTGCGGGAGGCTCTGCCAGCTTCGCTGTCCCCCCTGCAGAGGAGGTCGTGCATGGCTGGCTGTGCAACCTCTCCGCTGCCGGCCTCGTCCCCAGGCAGGAGACAGCTTTCGCCTATAATCAGAATCTGAAGGGGTCTTTCAATGGAAGATTTTGTAATTCGAAAGGTTTACGTTTCAGTGGCACTTAGCACAGCAGAAAACTTACGGGAGGCAAGATCCCCAAGAGGCATCAGCATACTGCTCTGAATATTAACTTCAGAGCGAGCTACAGTGGTATTAGAGCCCATCCAATTAGTGAGGCCTGCAAGAATATTTGCACTCCTAAATCTGTTTGCTTCTGAAAGGGTTAAAGCTTATTATTAGCATATAATTTACAGGTCCTTTCTCCCAGGGAAGAAATAATGCACAGTAAATGCCACATTCATTTTAATAATACATGTTACAGTCTGTGCCCAACATCTGCACAAAGGTAAAGCAGACAGATTTTTTTGACATGTCCCACTCTGCCATCCAAACACAGGCTTTTTGTTTCTTAAGTGACGGAAGGTTTAATCAAGAAAGCAGGCAATTCATCAATCGAAACAAGGCTGCTCACACCGCCCTGACAGCACACACATGGTTTTATACAGAAGAAACCTGGCCACCTGTCAGCAGCACCTTTTACATCAGGATATACAAATACACCAAGTGATCAATCCTCCAGCTCTTCCCATTCATTTCTTCGTTTTCTTATTATATTTTTCTTTATGCTAGATGTTGCCCTCATTCTCTGCAGGGATAGATGGCAGACAAGGCAAGCTATGGCTGTTTATACACTATCATAAAAATTTATATACCCTTAGAGTGACTTATTTGCCTTCTATTTGAGTACCATTATTATAAATAATTTTTCACTTCATTCAGGAATTTTCCCTGTACGTTATTATCTGTGGCTGACTGAGAGGGCTCCCTCTCTCCCTCACTGTCCTTGTGGCTCTGATAAGCCAAAGCAATATGCAGCCAGAAGATGCTGAAGTCTGAAATGAAGGCAGTATGTAGTCACAACAACATCTTAATTAAGCTGAAGGCCATGAAGAAAGACTACGCTGTGAAATACTGAGCAGTGTCTGTCGACAGGTCTGTCTGGAGCAAGGCATTCTTCTTCCAGCAGCTGCCCGTTCGAACATGCATATTAAACCTGTCAGCTCCTCAGCACCACGCTCCCAGCAGCACCCAGAGACCTTTTGCAGATCAACTTAGAAGTAATTCTGCCTTTCGGTCTCGGGCACATGACACAGGGTGGGACCACGGAGTCTGCCGGGCACAGACAGCGGCGCTGCGCTGCAGTGACACATGGCAGGCTCCTGCTGCAAGGTCTGGGCAATAGTTTCCTATATGCACCCTGTGAAAGACTGATTCATTAGTTTACTGTGCAAAGAGGAGTCTCCTTAACCTTCTGGTCATCCAGTATTGCATTGCCAAGACTGGAAACAAAAAAAGGCTGGTTAAGAACTGTAATTACTACTTTCAGGACCATTTTTTCCTTGACTCCAGCTTTGCGGTAATAACTGCATTACATACCCCAAGGAGTAACATGGCAGTTCCAGTAGGGATACGGCAATTTCTGCCAAAATGTATTTTGAGATACAGAGTAGGCTCGACAGCCAAAATTCATTTCACCTTCCATAAACAGGCTAAGCCCCAGTTGGAAGTGTTGTCTTCATTGACTACTGATAACATGTTGGGTGTCCGCAGACAGAGAAACGAGACCATGCTGCAACTCTTAATTCCACCCTCCTTCCTACATACCCCATCCTGTCCCCACCACAGGAACTCAGACTGAGGCGGTATCAAAATCGCAAGGTAAGAGACTGTCCGTAACAGCTTTTGTTTCCCTGCGCCAGCACAAGGAAACCTTCCGTTTTGCCGAGAGCCAAGAGAGGGAGCCCGCAGGCTTGTCCAGGAGTGCAGCCGCCCTGGGGACCGGAGAGGAGGCCGGAGCCCCAGGTCACCTCCCCGGCCACACCAGCCGCTCGCCGCCACGGCCCACGCCTCTTCCACGCGCCCGCGTCCCTCCTGGTGCGGCCGGGACCCCACCGCAGCAAACCGCATCCCGGCAGAGCAATTAGGGGCGACGGTGGAAGCGCGTTAATAAATTTCCCGTTGCCATGGCACTGCAGCGAGGCGCTTGCATTGCAGCACAGATAAAAAGGACTGGCTGCAAACTGCACCGACGTAACAGGAAACTTCAGAATGGTTTCCACAGTGCTTCTGGGGGTGAATCTACACCTCGGCAATGTTTAAACACGCAAAGGGAATTGTCACAGCACCTCATCACAGCTGCTGAAAAGGCAGGAGCGGTCAGGAGTTATGCATGAAGATCCCTGCCAATGCACAGGATGTTTCATATGACAAGGCCCTTGCTTCAGAAACGATTCCCAGCTGCAATAGCCATTACAGCACATGTATGCACAACAACTTGTATAACAATGCGTCTGGAGGAGAATGTGCAGCTGCGGGGGGGCGTGGGGTGTGGAAAAAAAGAGAGTTATATACTTTGACTGAAATGTGCTCATGCAAACGTGAAGGACTAATGCTGTGCCCAGTTTTGCAGGCCTGTTTTGTGCTTTGCCTATAAATATCTGGTATTCGGGTTCTCTACAAAATAGGTCATCTTTCCAGGTTGCACTGCAAGCAGCGGCAGTCCTTGGGAAGTCCTAGAGCAGGGTCGTTCTCAGCAGACATGCTGCCTTGCTGTTTGTGCATTTGATGCTTTCTCAGGAGAGGAAGGGCAGCTTTCCATCCTCCATGCAGGACTGTTTCTCATGTGAACACAAGAACACACCTTCCCTTTCATTTCTAAATCTATTAGGGCAGGAGAGTAACAAGAAAAACGAGTACTGACAAGAATTATGCAATTGTTATATTCCATCTATTTAGGAACCCGAAGCAGCAGTTTCAGTCTGAGATTACCTTTCAAATAACCCTTTGATTAGGGTACATGAATTAATGCCATGTTCCCATGTTAGAATTGTCACTCACTATTAATAGCAAGAACCTGTGAATGGCACATTTTTGCCACCCTCTCTTCCCTGATTATGCACAAGCACTACCTATTGTGCAGCCCACTGAATCCACTGCTGCTTTTGCTGGGTTTCCAAACTGTCCTGAAAATCTCCTTCAGCCAGATGAAGGGACTTTCATTAGGTTTTGACAGTCAAGTTTAAAGCCAGTATTTTTCTCCTCTTGCAAAAATGACATAACAAAGAGTAAACTGTGGCTAAGTGTGATTCTACCATGCTTATCACAATATTTGTTCAGGCGTAAGATTACTCTGAGAAAAATAATTCTAAGGAAAACTCTCTTGGACCCCAGCAATATTCAGCTGAAGCACAGAGTATGAGCTAGCCCCATAAGGGAAGAGGCAGGTGAAACGCACTGTTGTGCCACCGCTGCACCTAACATTTTTCTCTAGTTTGCAGAACCAAAAGTCCTGTTGCTGTGGTTCATGAATAGCTTCCAGGCCACACAGCTCTCAGCACATCCAAGAGTGACAGACTCCATGAGGTACAACTCGGTAAAGCATCCCTGCCTCTTACACCCAGAGGCATGTCCTCCTGGGCCGCAATAACCCAGCTACATTCCTTTTTAGCTCACTCCTCCTTCAGGAAAGCAACCACTTAAAGGCAGAACCTCCTCCAGAGGCGCAGAGCGGTCAGGGACAGCTCACAGGGATCCCAGCTTCAAACCAAACCCACTGAGTGATCCTGAAGCACAGTAACAAGTATCTGTACCCGCATAGGTGAAAGAACGGGCATGATCCTCACCACTCTAAATACACATTTTCCCTGCAGACTAGTACTAGTTAAAAATAAAAACCAGCTAAATTATTCGTTGGCAAGTTTTTCCACGCTGACATCTGGAAACTATCACTAACTCTAGCACTTGTATACTAGCCTGGAATAGTGAACAGAGAAAGCTGCAGCTAGAGAGACCAAGTGTGCATGTGCAAGGACATGCTTCTTAAAAATAACGCAGAACCCCCTCATATCCTAGTATCTTATTTCAAATTTGTCCTAATACTGCAGAAAGAAATCTATGTAGTGCCAGTATTCAGAATACAGAAATGGGAAAGGGTAAAGATCTCATCTGTTTTTAATGTGTATGTCGAGTATAGCAAAGAACAGTGTGTACAAAACTCATCCTCGCTAGCTAGGCAGGACAAAGCTTCCTGTGAAACAGGCAGAGACGTTGTCTCTTATGACTCACCTGTGAAGACCATGAAAAAGATGAGGAGCAAAGTTTGTGTCAGTGTGGCTTTCCATCAGAGCTCTCATCTAGCACCTCTGCGGGCAGCAGCATCCCCCCGAGGGCTGCGATCTCCCCAGTGATCAGTAACGTTCGCCACCAGTAACACCTGATATTTGTGTGCGCCAGCTTACCTGATATGGCATACAAATTTGAGTGCTGGTGCTCTAAGTCCAGGCGAGTGCTGTGACTTTTCCCTCGAAAGCTGGCAGGGAGCGTCAGTGAGATATGCCTATAGGAAGAGAGATGGGAAAACGGAGATGATGTTACTACAGAGCGGAAGATACTGCTGCCATCAGCCTTGCTCTTGCCTGATGATTCCAGTCAGGCTAAGCAGCAACCATCAGTTTTAACACTGCTTGTAAAAGCCAGAGTGGGCCCCAAATACCAGGAGGAGACCAAGGTGGCGATGCAGCCATTACAACAAGGGTGGTTCAGCTGCTTTACCTGCTCCTCAGTCCAGCTGTGAGCAGGACTATCTATGCCCTGGCACAAGCTTCCTCCACCCCGCTGAACACCGAACTCGGCCAACAACCGAAGTGCTCCAGAAGCAGCCATCCAGCCTTCAGTGGGACACGGCAGCTCCTCGCAAGCCAGCTTTCAGGGACGGCCTGTGCAGTGGCTGGCAAGCACGGTTCCCCCTCTGCAAATGCAAGTCTCAACAGAAGGCATCGAGAGCGTGCTTGAACACCCGGCGGGACTCAACTGCGCTTCCTTCAAGGCAAAAGAGCTTACGGCAAGTGCTTTGGATTTATCCGTGCCAAAAACTTCCGAGTATATTTGTAAGATCTTTGAAACTCTCTTGATGACTAAGGCCTGCTCCAAACCTACCCAGAGCCTGCTGCACGCTCCCATGCTCCCCGAGGCAGGGGGTGATGCACACGCTGAGCTCCACTACACCAGCCCCTGAGAAAAGGGAAGCCAAACTTCACTCATCGCCTCTAGCCGCAGCAGTGCGCGACACCCTCCCTCCCAACAACGCTCTGCCCAGCATTCCTGCAGCAGAGAGATATTTTTACATGCTCCATTAAACCCTCCTATAAATAGGAAGAAATGGAGCTCATGGAAGCGAAGCTGAAACTATTTTCAGTGGCTCAGAGCTTATTAAAAGGAAAACCCAGCACACGGCAAGCCTGGACACAGGCTAGAAGAGGAGGCGGGTGACCAGGCGCGCGTGGTGTGGGAGGGCAGGATGCAGCACCCAGCAAGTCCTGCTCTCGTCCGGCCCTGGGGCCGGAGAGGAGCTGCACGTGGAGCTGCCGGAGCCTGGAGCTGCTCTGCACCAGCCTCTGGCACTAAGGATGGGCCCGACAGCCCTTCGGGCAGGGCACGAACAGCCAGCACCAGCTCCCCCTGCCCAGCGGGACACAGCCCAGGAAAGCTGCCCGGGCACGGGAGCACTGGGGCTCGGGAGAGCACAAACAAGGCTGCTCACCGCGGCCGACACGGTTCTGCCTCCGCTGTCACGCTGCACCCCCAGTCCAGCCAGTGCGGCCGCCGGGCCAGCCGTGGAGCTCCACTGAGAAGTCTGCCATGAGAAAAGACTTTTTGCTAGTAACCGTTATTGATAGCCCACAGATTTCTATGCTTTGATGAGAGATTCGGGCTTTTCCCTTTTAATTCAAATCTGTATTTTTCTAATGCTGATCCCAGGTCTGTGTGAATTTTTATAAAATGTTATCATTAATCTTCTGGACTGCATTGCCATGCATAATGAAGACGCTCCCTCTTGATAGAGAGCCTTAGTGGAGCATGAGGCAGAAGCAGCAGCTACCATTTCAGACGAGCGAGAGCTACTGGACACGGCAAGACCCTTGGCATCGCCCTCCTGCCACAAAAACAAGGCGGCCTTTGTGTCCTTTCACAAACACCCTATCTGCGAGAAAGAGCCCTGTGTATTCTCCAGCAGAGCATCAAATCCACATTCTTAGCTAGCAGGTTTTATCTATCAAGCAAATCATCTGGAAATTATCTGCCTTTAAAAACAGGACACATTTTGTGAAGAACTATGTATTTTTAGCCCTCGATGCAGCTGATGGTGAACAGCATGGATAAAATAAGAAAAAGCAAACATCAGTTTGAGTTTGCTTGTGCTTCCCAAAGCTATTTCTAACCAAAAAAAGATGGTGCGAAAATATTTTCGAATTTGGTAACAGTTTGCCGTTTAAAACGCAATCCATATGAGACTCTCTGTGAGCAGAGGCAGGTTTGTCATGAACACACTTTAAAACAGAAGACCACTGCCTGTAGGCATTACATGCTTTTCATTTGCTTTTTAATAGCAGTATCCAAAAATACTTCCAGAGGCACCAAAACAGCTAACAGAAAGACTTTTCAATCTCTTGCTTGTATGGAGGACTGCTTTCTTCACCCCAAACAAAACAGCAGGAATTATTTTGCAAATAAACAAAGCAGACCTACTTAAAAGGCCCATTTCTGAGCAGAGTATTTTAAAAATTTCAACCAGCTTCTGCTGCAGGAGAGGCTGGACCCTCTTCCCTCTGGAGAGCCCTTTTTCACAACCCACCATCAAGCCACCCAGGCCACTGCAGGCTGCAAGGGAGGCGATAAGCATCCCTTCAGCCAGAGGACTGCAGAGACAGTCCCACAGCTGGCTCATGGCAGGCACGACGGAAGCAGCACGAAGGAGCTGTCAAGCTCCACGAACGCAGGCGGCAGCCTTCCACTAAAGCTCCGAATCCTTCCGTTTGCAGAAGACTTTCTGAACCAAGCCCCCAGCCGCTACCAGTGCTCCTGGCAGCTCGTGCAAGCACCAGGACGCACGAGCGCCATATGCTGAAGCGGTGCGCGTGTTCCACGCGTGTAATTAAAACAAATCGCTCGCCGTCCAAGGGACCATGAGCACACACGCACAAATACGGCAGCAGAAGATGACGTATCCCGATCTCGCTACCTGACTCCGCAGGGTATCCTGTTTGCTCCCTATTTCAGACCTATCGATGTTAAAAGAGGTATCCCCTCCCGGCAGGGGGAACTACGGAGGCTGCGCGTGGGGGTACACACCTTCAGACCTGCTCTCAGTGGGCAGTGCTCCTGCGGCCGCTCGTGGGGCTCGTCACTGAAAGTGCCAGTCCAGCCGGCCGGCCAGCACCGGGGGGGCTTGGCCGTGGGCGTTTGGAAATGATGGCCTGCACCACCCCCCCCCCACCCGGCCGCTTTCCACCTCTGAGGTAGGATGAAGGGGCATTTCATCACTCCCACCAAGCTGCACCGTGGGGAGCCAGGTCTCCCCAAGGACAACATTTAGCTGCAAAACCGCAAGACGGAGGGCAGTGACTGCTAGAAGGAGACCAGCTCTCCCCTTCCCCCTTCCCCTTTTTAAAAGCATGACATTGTAGGGAAAAATGGGAAACGAGGTCTAATTTATTATAAGTTAATGCAAACTTTGGCCAGGATCAATATAACTTATACCTACTAAGTTGATTGCATAATGCATTTTCCTTATGTGTTGTGAAAGCCAAATGATTTTGCACTGTAGAAGACAAAAAAAAAAAAAAAGGCTGCCATTGAAAAGCAAGAAAATCCCAATTACAAAGTCCCCAAGTTCCTAAACACATATCGTGAAAATATGTGCAGCTCTGCGGCATATGGCAAATCAATTACTAGTTTAAATTTTAAAACAAAAACATGGTAAATGTGTTGCAGAAATAATCAAGAACAACGGTTTGGTTTAGATTACAGCGGCCACTAGAGTTTTGAATACAATTAATCATCATTCCAGGCAATGGGAAGCCATATTGACACTTATTCCTAATTTGAATATTTAATTAGGGTGAAGTTCTTCATCAAATTATCACAGAACTGGGAGGAAAGCCTAAAAGATTTAAACAATTACTACTTTAACCCTTCACCAACTGCTCACCTGTGAGCACAAGAATCTTTTCCCCATTCTGCAAAGCAAGAACATGCTCAGGCAATACAGAAAGATAGTACTTAAAAGACATGACAAATACCCTGGGAAAGGTACACAGACATTTGGCATCCTGCAGGGCTCCTTCAGAGATTCCAGACTGACACAGGCTTCTGACTACCGACGCTCTTCGACCTTTATCAGAGCAAAGCTTTCAGGCCAGATCTCTATTTTAGCATCACATGTGCTCCTACTAGGGCTTTTGTGTTTTGTTTTGTTGGTGGTTCGGGTTTTGTTTGTTTGTTTTAAACTGAGGAGCCTGTCCAGAATTATCTGCCAGGTTCACGGGCTGAGGGACACCGAAGCTGCCGCCCACCAGCTGACCTGGCACAGCCACCCAGTTCTGCCTGCCCTGCACGGGAGGTTTCCCAGTCCCTGCCCTGCACTGGGAGCTCAGGGGCCGGGGCCGGACCCCGGCGCTGCTTCGGACCCACTGCACATCCCACCACATCGTGGGCATCCTCCCCGTGCACAGCTCTGCCTTAGAACGCTCAAACATCCCTTTATGTGCTGTATTAATCCATATAAGAAAATCTCTTTTAATGAGGAGTGATATAGTTATGAACTCTCTAGAGCCATAATTAGAGCAAACTAATTGAAGTTGTGTTTTGACACACTTTCCAAATTCACGGGTACTGCATGACATATTCACAACACTACTGCTGCACAGCCATGGTGACAGCAAAATCATTAGGCTAATAACGCTTATTTGCATTCTTATCATGCCAGCAGCATGCTGTTAAATACTGCTTCAACCAGTGCTCGTTTACTCTGAAAGTTTCCACTGAAAGATATTAACAGTAATTATTAGTACTTTAGTGGAATCTCTAATGTTAAGGAATGGCAACTCACATTAACTATCCCCATGCCAATTATTTTCCTTTTGAACTGTCACAAAAAGCAGCTTTCTTCCTCCCCACCAAATGAAAGCAACTAGGTGGATACTAGGTGGAATCGGTGCTGCCAGGAAGGACAGAGGGATGCCTGCCCCAGCAAGGCCATCCACTGGGGCTCCAGCCCGCTCTCTCCAACGCTGAAGTCAAAACCACGCTCTTCCAGCACGGGTTAAATACAAAAAATACTCTTCCCCAGCATACGATCATTTCCAGGCAATTTAGGATGAAACAACTGCAACAGCACAGTTCAGGACAGGGTAGATTTAATTACTCTCTTAACTCCAGTTTTTCTTTTCGTCATCAAATCTATGGAACGAGTCTACATACGACAGCAACAGAAGAAGCATGTGATGAGAGAGATCCTTCACATGCTAGTAAAGGCAGTTTGAGGTCTGCACACATTATGGCCATTTTTTGAATGTTTTTGGAGAGAAACTTGCATAAAACAGGCCCAGGAATGCCTGAAAGTTCCAAATCAGTTATTAATAACTGTCTGCAGGAAGGTGATGAACTGCTTTTGAAGTTAGGGGGCAAGTACTCATAAAAAGTAACAGAGGATCATAAGGGGAAATGCCAGATATCAAAGGATGCTTCATAATTCATATAAAAATATCAACAACGCACAGCAAAAGAACAACTGTAAGTTTTTGCTTTCCAACTGGATTGGATAAGCGTGGTAGAGAAATCAGGCAAAACTTTAAGAACTGCCCCATGTTATCAAATATATTAGAAACCATACTGCATGCTGCAGACTGGAATTGTCCTGTTCTTTGATGTACCACTGTCATGACTGCAATTTATTTTAAATGAAATTAAGAACAGTGCTGCAAAAACTGCAGTCTCATAGGAATACCTTCAAATAAAAAGCATCGTATCTTCCATAATCAGTGGATTATGCAAAGATCCTGCTTCATGAAAAACTAAGGACAGAACAATTTAATTCCAAGCTGTAGAAAGCTGAAAACATACCTACAAGAAGTTAATATCAGGCTGTAGCTCTCAAGAAACATAATCCAACTTGGATAAGCTTTGCCTATGGACGGAGGAAAAAGCCCATTTCTAAGAAACGAGCTGCTGGAGTTTCACTGACAGACATCAGAGGATCTCTCAGCAACAGCTCACTCTACCAGAATGCATTTTCCAAACTGCAGCTTACAGACAATGCCATAGCAGGTATCTATGGCTCCAGCGATGTCCAGAATCCCATCTACAGTATTTATTCACAGTCCTTAACTTTTACTGTGCTCAGGCATTGCGATGCCAGAACACCTACCTCATACTCCAAAGAACTGCAATGAAAAACAAAACTGTGAGGCAAGAATCACCTCGGGTAATGGACTTCATTCCAGACAATCTATTCTAATCGTGTAAACCAAATATTTAAATACTTTCTAAAACCTTCCTGACCCTTTCCCTAAAACAAGCAACATATGGGCTTTGCAAGCATTTCATCTCATTCCAAGCTACTAAAATATCCCGCTTCCCAAAAATCAATGAGAGCTGGCGGTGCCAGATTCAGATTTTATAAAAGCCCAAATGCATGAGAGAATGAAAAAGTGAGTGAGTGATTCTTTCCACTTTTAGATTTACCCATTTAATTTTCCCAGCTGCAGAAAGGGAAAAAATGCCCGTCTGCAGCACACGTAATGAATGCACTACGTACAGCATGCCTCTACGTATCGCCCTTCCAGAAGGGCCACGCCTCGAAGACAGGGGAAAATGCTGTTGCGCTATTCTGTCAAAACCAAAGCAATCACCAGCTGAACGGAACAAACCCCGATGATGCTAACAAGGGAGCATGATCTACTGCAGACCAGCAAACCAAAATGTAAGGCTTAATGCAGAATGAAGCTCCTGCAGTTTCCTCTATACAGGGATTAATTTAGATCAGAGGACTTAAGTAACCAGGATAGAACAGCTGCCAAACAATAGAAAAAAACCAACAAGTTTAATTTACACTGCTTGAAAGTCTGAGCTGTAGCCCATTAAATTGTTATAGGCAGAGGACTGCATCAAAGAACTAAGACCTCATACTGTAAGCATGAAGTGCTTATGAAGTGGTTGTCTTAGATGAGCAGCGCGGCGTCTCTGGAGGCTGCAGCGGGAAGAGCACAGCTTTCCACATCCTTCACTAGCTACTCTCCAGAGTCAGGAGTTTTCAGATAATGAAGCAGTAGGGAAAAATTGCCAAACAGCAGAAATACTCCAAAAAGATAAATTACACACAGTGTAAGCTTCCTCGGTTAGGGTTTTAAATTCTGTCAAATTAATCAGCACAACAAAGCCCAGGCGCGCAGGTCCGACGAGAAGCATCTCTCCAAAGCGAGCCCCTTGCCCGGGCTGGGCGCGGAGGGGGGCTGCTGCCCAGGCAGACCCCACAGCACCGGGGTGCTGCAGGCACAGCCCAGCTGTCGGGGAGCAGCGACGCCTCCCCTGCAAAACCTGTTAAACAAATATTCCACATAAAGACTCATTTGGGAAGAGCACGTTGTCAGCACTTTGCCAGTAATAAATAATGACAGTCCAAACACTTTACTAAAAGCAATAAACTCAAGAAGTGTTTTGGAAAATGGTGAAAGTGATTGATTTAAAGAAGGAAATATCTGAACACAACCACATGCACTTCAGGGTGAAAGCACAGATTACAAATCAACAGTGGCAGAGATCATATTAAATAGCAGACAACACAGAAGTTTTAGGGAAAAAACGCTCAATTCCCCCGCAGGGCTTATTTAACAACTGAGTATATAGCTTCTTTGAATGAATACCTTTGGTTTGTACTTAATGACCCTACACTATACCCTAAAGAAAACATGCCTCCAGGAATATTACTATACCAGGAACAGGGCTCTATAAAGAAAAATGACTCTAAGGAGATCGAAGCCTCTTCACTCAGAGCACTCCCCAAATTTTTCAATGCATCCTCAAAATCAGCTAAATCAATCAGACTTCTTCTAACTACACTTAATGTCTCTTTCTCGGCTGCTGCAAAGGATTCTTGTGCCTGGAAACCACTCATATTGTTTAAACATTTTTTCCTAATCGTCATTTTCTACCACTAAAACGTACTGGACTGTGACCAATTTTTGCACGTCTTCATCCAGCTGAGTTGGATGCAAGCCATACGGTCAGTGCAGTTTCATAACAAATTCCTTATGGGAAACAGACTCTGGATAAACGTAAGCCAGCACCCTTCACCCACTCAAACCAACTGTTGTGTTCAGACTTGCACAGCGTACACGCATCACGGACATGTCATCCTTCAATTTTGCTTCTTACTATATCCACTGGAAACGGTCCATGGAAACACTTCCTCCAAGCTTCAACTTATTGTTTCAATTTCATTGGGTTTTTTTATCCATAGCTACTGTATGCGAACCCAGCCCTTGTACCATCCTTGGCCTTGTAGGAGACATTGATTTAAAAACTAGCAATATGGTACTGTATTTTACAATACAAGTGAATGAGCATTCAAGCCAAATATGTTTTATTAGTTGTAAATCAGAAGGTAGTTTTATTTTAGAGCTCTTTTGATGAAACATATTAGAAAATGCAACTCCATCAAGAAGGAAGCATTTTGTAGAAAGGACCACTGTCAGAGATCCCACTGGCAACGTTTCTCAGAGCAGTTTCCAGTCAAACCAGAAACACCCATCCCAAAGTACTCCTTATTTGGTAGCATTTGGTTCAAATGAGGAACTTCAAGACCCCCCCCCCCCCCACTCTGTGAAAGCATTGTGGCCATCACGCTACCACTGGCATCTGCCTCCGGTCCACAGCAGCTTTCTGAAGTCTTGGCTTTGTCCTGCCCAGAGCAGAAAAGCACGGAAACCCTGGAACCTTCTCCTCGACAGACTCTCCATAAAATCTATTTAAATGTCTTAATTTTTTCTTTAAGTAGCAACAATATTATTTAGAAAGAGCTATCTTAAAAACCAGGATGGTAAAAGGGTCCCCACTTCCCTTCCATTAACCCACTGCCCAGAGTAAGACTGGCTTATCGTCAGACCGAGTTCAGGTCTCCACCACACAGGCTTGTTGGCGCTGCTTTATTAGCTGCCACCTATTGCACATCATCAGCCTCCAGCAGAAAGCCACACACTGATCACTTTCCAAGCTTACACGACAAAGTTCAAACACCATTAATAAATCAATTTGAGAAATCAGACCTCTCTGCCTAAAAGGAAATTCTTAGGTTCCTTAACATCAAGCTCCACTGGGAGCAGAGGAACAGGAGCAAATAATTTCCCTTTTCTAAGGAGGGGTAGCTTAACGATTTAGAAGGTAATTGGGAGCACGGGAGGAAAATTTACACATTCTGCTCTTATTTCAGGGGTTTAAGTAGGGCAGTTGTTATCATCTTATGAAAACCAGAGCAGCACCTCCCTGGTGCAATACTCCAGCCAGATCAGTATTTCAAGACCTGAGCACTTGGTGGCACAGACTGACTGTGCTCAGAGCATTGAGAGGGCACGTGGGGAGGGAGGGCTGCCAGCCACGCTGCAGACCCACAGCTGCGAGGGGTGTGAGCTGCAGCTCAAATGAGCTGTTTCTGTGGCTTATTAGCCATGCGGATCAGGCAGGAGTTACGAGTGCAGCAGACGTATGCTGGGGCCCCAGGTCTGGCACGGCGTGCAGAAACCCGGACCCCGGGGAGGAGGCAGGCAGCAGGGAGAGGTGCCCGTGCTGATCCTGGGCTGGGGCGAGTCCCCACGGGGGGAGTCCAGAGGGATGGCCGCCTCCCCGGGAGAGAGCGGCACGGGGCCCTGTGGCCATGCACAGGGCCCTGTGGCCATGCTGGAGCTGCTGTAGGGGCCTGCTCCCCACCTGCAGCCCCCTCCAGCCAGGGCGGTACGGAGCACCCGCTGCCTTTTCCAGCTGGATCCCACCTCCAGCACCAGGAGCCTGGTCCCTTGCCGCCCACGGCGGGCGTTCCGTACTGCCCAGCTGGACACAGATCCCCTGCGCCTGAGGAGGCCTTGCCTGGCTCCCCCTGACCGCGCAGGCCGCGGCGCTCTGGCTCACCCCACGCTCAGTGCCCAGGGCCTCTGGGGCCAGCCCAGCCACTTCACCTCGCTAACCAGGAGAAAACCGCACCTTTTCCACCGGGCTAGCTCATCCCGGCTTCGGCCGTCCCCGGTGGCCGCACGCACCAGCGGCGTGCCGCTTTTGGGGAAGTGGCCACCCCTCTCCCCATCCTCGCTCCATATGGCTCTACAAACCCATGCCTCCTTCCGCCTTCCACGACAGCCCCACGTGCGAGAAACCCGACTTAGCCGCCCGGCGTTCCCAAGTGCCACCCCACCAGGAGCTGGTCTCTCCCGTCCTCCCGGCTCTGCCACCCTTCCTGGTCACCAGGCACACTTGGAGGTGCGGGACTCGGGACCAACACGGTTTTGTTCACCTGTGTGCCTTTCTGGTCAGTCCACAGCACAAGCGACCAACCCCCCGGATGGCAGCGGGGACCGTGAGCCCCACAGAGACCTGCAGGTCGGGCTTAACCCCTGACCCGGGACCGGCCTGCCCTCTCCCTGTGGTTCTCAATTAGGACAGCCACGGAGACATGCCAGAGGCATTCCAGGAAGGCAGCTGGAGGGGTTCTGCCCTTCTGAACCTGAACACCAAGCGCCCAGCCATGATACGAATACAAGCGGATTGCAGCAAGATCTTCCTTCTCCCTGGTAAGCCATTAACCTTTCAGATGACAGCCTTGCAAACTAAATGACTGAACGATTCCCAGGGTCAGCACGAATCTACATTTTCAAAACCTGACATCAACAAGTAAAAGTTGTGACTGAATCCCGGTGTCTCCGAGAGGAAGATTAAACGCCTATGACACATCTTCTGGAATCAGAGCGCTCCATTTCCCAAAGTATCCGTCACAGATTGATAACATCCACGCAAAAAGTTAAGTGCAATTATGTCTGTCACTGTAAAACACACTTCAGCAGCACTGACTGACATCTTGCTTGCAGCTGACAAATTGTGAGAGGGCTGTTTGAATGACGGTGGTAGAGACTCCCACAGCACCTCGGGAAGGGATATGAAACGCACTCTGAAACCACAGAAGCCACACAGGCGCACAAAGCACTGCAGCTGTGATGGGAGCCATCAAGTAGGCAACCGCAAGACAAAATGGTTTGAGGTTGGCTCTGTGCATTCACAGAAGTCAGGGACTTGCTTCCAAAAGGCTGGAACTAGACTTGCAAAGAGGAGAACACCAAACACAAATCCTGCTCTGTCCTACTCCAACAGAGCTTGAGGCATGGAGGGGCTGAGCCCCAGGAGACTGCTCAAGTGCTCGTGACGTGTACTCTTCTCCAAGTCCTCAGCCCAAGCACTGGCAATCACCGATCCACAGGCTGGGTGAAGCAAAAGCGTGCAAAGGGCCAGGTGAGTTACCTGTTAGTACCCCCTCTTTTGGAGGACGATTACCTTCTTGTTCCGTAAAGCAATGTCACCATGCAGCACCAGAGAGTGCAAGACTCGAACACAGAGCAGAGGTACTCAAGAAAGTTACATTAAACTCCCACTGGTGACTCAAGTCAACAAAAGCAGTTCTTTAGTAGCAGCCTTCTAGGATGGAAAACTGAAAGTGCATTTCTCCAGGCTGCCATTAGTGCCAAGAAGCTGTCGCAGAATTTGGAGAGAAAAGACAGTAAAGCAGCTTGATGCCTTGCACAATGGCACAGTTGTGCTCCACAGCACAGCATGCCATCCTCACTGGGATGCGCAAGGGCTGCCGTTAGAGACTATTAAGCCAGATGCCTGCAGTAGGAAACACCAAGGAGAAGAAATGGCTGAAAAATAACATATGCAGTCCAGCACGAATATCAAACAAAGCCTCCCCTTGTGCAGTTCTGACTGCGAGCCATAACCCCGCAACACAAGCAACGGAAGCAGCACTGCTGACGTGCAGCAAGCTGTGGAGGTCAAACCTCTGACACATGACAAAACTCTGATGTGCCACCATCCACTGCCATCAGTAACTTGCAGCATGGCTCAGAAGAGGAAACGGTGCAGAAATGGCTGGTGCAGAAACAAACATCTCCCTCAGTTAAAAGTCCATCCATTTAGGAAGGTTTTGCTGTGGAGAAGCTCACTGGTGTGTTTTCCTTGTTTAGTTTATATCCGGTTTTAGCAATTGTTCTGAAGCAGCCAAGCATACCCTCTTGATTTAAACTTATTTTATAATGCTAGCCAGCAACTGAAGAGAATAGCTTAAATATCTGACCAGCCTAATGGCAGAATCTCCACAGTGCTCTCTATCTGGCACTTGCTCACCAATTTTCTCTTAGCACTCACAGCAGCAGCAGAGTAACTTGCTGCTGTTCCTGTCAGGGTATATCCACATGGAATAGAATGGCAATCTGGCTACCAGTGCAATCTCATCTCTCTACGGTGACGTAAAAATAAGAGGTTACTTGTGACGACAATCTTCCACAAACATTAAGTGTTGAGTAACTTACCACATTGCTGATAAAGTATTAGAAAAGGCTTTCGAGTAGTATGTGTTCCCCATAATAATGAAATATTTGCAGGATGCACCTTTATATACATTTCTATTTCTTAAAAAATATATTGGATAATAAATAATCAGAGTAAAAAAACAGACATGAAAGATGCTGTGAATGATCAGGCTGGTGGCGTAAAAGTTACCTGTAAATCACACACAGGGCATGAGAGCGGAGCTGGCTACAGACAGGTGGTTTTTACTAGGAGGCATTAATGTAACATTCAATTATTCCACTGCATACTGGCTGTTTTAACTCAGCCAAATTAGAATACATTTTATATTGACTATTTTGACATTTGCTTTATTTGGCAAGTAAAACAAAACTGATCCAATTTCCTTGCAGCCATTGTAAACCATAAACTGTACAACAAGAGGTTATAAAATATATAAGCCTTGTAAACACTTCTTTTCAGACTGTCGCTGATGCTCTGAGCTCTAATTTTGGCCCTGTTCCCAATGGCTCTGACACTGCTCTGCAGCCTTCCCTACTCAGCCATAAAGTGACCCTTCCACACTTAGTGATTAAGGACTGCCATTGACATTCTCTTGCTATGATAATTTTTTCTCTTTATTGTGGAAATCTGCCCAGGCAGGAATTGCTGCAGACAGAAAATGAAGATCTGTGCTCTAAAATCAAGACATCTTTTTCTCTGATCTTGCATGGCCTGTGCTAGCATGTAGCTTATGTCCAGTGGAGCTTCAAAGCAACGTACCAGCTCCCAGTGGGACAGGCCGAAATCTCCAGAAGACTGCTGGCTTTTCATCTCTTTTGCTTCTGAGAAGCAAGACGGCATCTCTGCCTGCAGCACACCTGACAGTACAGGACAGCAAGCAGTGTGCCATGGCACGGCAGGCAACTGAGCAAAACTCTCAGCAAAAGAAACGCCTAAATGCTTTGGGGAGCTCAAAAAGCCACCGCGAGACAGTAGATTTAAGTCTGGGTCATGGCTGAAGGCTCAGATGTACACACCTGCCTTAAAGATACCTGACAGCTTTTTCAGGAACAGTTTACAGCAGGTTAAAAGCATCATTCTCTGTCATGACCTGTAAATCAAGACTTTGAAGGACATGAGTATTTTCCACCCATACGATACAAAGACCTTTGTATACAAACTGATCCCCCTGGAATTCCCCTCCACTGCCTCCTTCGAAATTCTAGCTCTCAACAGTTACTGCAATATTGTAAACGTATCTGCACTATACCGAATGCCTAGTGCAAAAATACGTTTTTGCTTAATTAAGCAAAAGCACAAAGGGACCCATAGAGAATGTGCTGTCCCCTGACAATAGCCCAGCCCATAGTTCAGTTCATGAGATTCATCAGTAGGAGCCCGTCTCACACCGGATGCTGTGCTTTCATAGCGAATGCCAGCAGTATAAAGCACTCAGTTTAATCTGTCTGGGTTGGTTTGTTGCATAACAACACTTTGTTTTGCCCAGAGAAATCCAGCAAGTAAGCTGTCAGTACAATACTACTGTTATATGCAAGTATACACACAAGTGCATACATTTATACACACCCACAAATTTTGCCTATAACACAGGGAAAACAACCCGGACAGACACTATGCCAGCATCTGCCCAGAAGTGCTGCTCCTGTCAGTCACTACAGGATGAGCAGTCTGCTCTGCATGCTCAATTGTCAGCTGCAAGACTGGAGCACCGTAGTCGGGTCCAAGAAAAGAAAAAACAGGGCCAGTACTTCAGACCATGACAGGACTGATTCTGGAGAATGAGCAAAACTTGTCTCCCTATGCATTAAAATCTGTATGAACGTCCCTCCCTCCCTTTGGTCAAGGAGGGTAATTGGCTTAGCTACTGTTCTGGCCCACCCTCCAGGGGTGACCCATGCATACTTGTTGAAAACTACAATATTCCACACAGTTTAAAGTGAAGACAAGGTGTAGTTTGCCATCTCCCTTCATCTGCAGGCTGCTTCTTTCTTCTGAATTCCTCACCTGTATGTCTTTATACAACGACAGCCAAAGGAACTTCCAGTAGGCAAATACTTGAAAGAATGACACATTCCCTCATTGTCACATCTCCCCACAATCATTTGTACCGAAGTGGTACTCTGGTCTTGATGCCCCCCAAGGCAAGGTTAGTAACAATACAAATACACCATGCAGCATCAAACAGAAGGGGATGGAAAGCAGAAAACTTACCTTGGCAGGTTAGGAGCTGGTGTCGAAGATGGTACTTGGGAAGGAGGAGTCGCAGGCTGTGAAGATTCATGGTTGCGTGGAACTCTGCCCATCCGGTACCAAATGCCCATGTTGTTCAACTCCCTGTGTAATCAACACAGAAGACATTAACGCTACAAGCAAATGCTGCACACGTGCGCAAGTATCAAGCGCTGACATGTTTCACAAACACCTTGGTTAGTGAGAACTAGTAGGGGTTAGTTAATTCCTACATCAAACTCAGTCACACCTGTAGTTATGTAGACTCTTCCAATGACAAGCTTCACTTCTCGCAAACTACTACTTGGTAATTATAGGAAAACAGGGTGCTTAGCCCTGGTACAACTGAATTTATGACAACAGCTTCTGGAGTGAGGGGTACTTACCCTATGAATGTGTACTGAGGAGGGGCTTGTTTAGATCTACCCAGGATTCGGATGTCACAGATCGCTGCCTCTGTAGAATCTCGAGGGATGAATTTAATGCACAGCCTCTTCTTTCTGAAAGCTATTTCTTCTGCAAAAACAACCCAGGACACAGGGTGGTTTTTATGCAAGATTAGGGCATAAATGTTATTTATTGTCTCTCCAGATATTAGGCAGATAATTATGGCAGGAACTGGAGCCAAAGAACAGATATATGTCAGCAAACCAGACAGTGCAGTGCCATTCAGTGACTGGAGAAATTTTCTATCAGGAGCTCTCTGTACACTGTGTGAGATTTGTTATTAGGCACTGCGATAAACCAATACTCCCTACTACCCTCTGCAGAGAGGATAAGACATCATGTATGCCACAGAATACCGCGCCACAGAATACTGCACCACAGAACAGAAATGGCAGGTGATTTTTCCACTTCCACGTACTTCTCACATTCGCTTTCTCTTTCCAAGGTAATGTTTGCCTTACCAGCCTGGACAGTCATATCTAAATATTCTTCCCACAAGCACTGCCTCTAGGAACATACCTGGAAGCTGTGACACAACCAGTCAGTTTATTCTGCCAAGTGCTTCCAAACAGCCAACCGAACCGAGAGGAGGAGCAGGCAGAGAAACAGACTGCCAGAGTGGCTAACGGTAAAAGCTGTCTGCCCAAACCTCACGCATCCCAAGTGTTAACGACCTCTCCTGACCCAGTCAGCAAGCACTGAAATGATATTCCCACCGTGTTTGCCCTGATATCTTTGTAGGGATAAACCAGATTTACAAAGCAGTAATTGCTAGGACCTCCTACGGGGCAACAGTGCTGCGCTGACCTGTGTTCAGAGGGTGGAAGAATCTGCTGCATGGCCCCTTCCTGCTATGCACCACAAAGCAATTTCACTTGTTTCCATGTTATCCATCAAGAAAAACTCAAGCCCATCAGAGCTAAGGCTTATCTGTATAATGAGGCTTATCTGTATAATGAATTCATGTATATGCACACTGTCTGTCTGCATGCAGATACAATCCACATCCAGCTATGGGTCAGGCGCATGACAACGGCTGGCACTGGCACACATACAGATACAGATTTGCGGTGCTTGGAAACCATTGCTCTGGCTCACCCTGAAGAGTCTGTGAGAGTCTCGATGTGAGCAAGGTGAGGTTTCTATTTGTGAATGCAGGCACTTGAAAGACGTGACAGAAGTCTATGGATAAACTGAAAATCTGAAGTGCAGACACTGAATGAAAATCTGGAAACAACCAACAACTACAAACAAGTGCCTGCAAAATAAAACCCCTTCAGTTTAATATGAATAAATATCCTCCAGCTTAAAAATATGCTCTTACTTCAACAGATGGCAAGCAGCCTAGTCTCTATAGGCTCCTCCTGCTTCATAATCCGCACCTTGGAGAAAGCAATCCATCCCGGCCTCTGAAATTTGCTGTCGCACCAGCATCAATAAATGTACAGACAGTGCGAGGTGTGTCACAATACAGCGTCTGTGCATGCAGCTTTGCAGTTACAGTGCTGCTTTTTAGAGATGTTAAATACCTGTATCCCTGACGTCTAGTCTTCTACTGCTTTGGAAAACGAGGGCTTTTACCTGAAGTGCCTAAAACTGATTTTAGGAGGCCAGAGTTTAAGGCTTCCACATCTGAAAATTTTCTCAGAACCTAGTAAAGAGTACTATATTTAATATATTTACTGCAAGTCAACTGTCACTTAGAGACGAGCACAGAAACATGTATAACCACAAATTTAACTTTAAACAAAATCAGTGCCTCTTGTTTGACTTTCACAGTAAGTACAAAGCTGACTATTTGCTTTTGGTTTTGGTTTCTTTCACACTTGGCTAGAGTCTGCAGCCTGTAGCAAACTTGGTTTAGGAGCTGGATTCCTTAATTACACATGCTTAACCAGAGTTAATTTTAAGTAAACATATTATAAACAGTCAATCGAAATGTGTTCGCTCATGCTAATGGAAGCAGGGATACGCACCGCTTCATTAATACAGACAGTGCCTCTGCTTTAAAGATTGTATGGGTCACAATCCAATGCATTTTTAAATTGATTACCAAGTGCCCCTCCACCTTTCCACCAGGACTTTCACAAAAATTACAGTAGCGCACGGTAAGTGTCCAGCACTCCCAAGGGCGAGCAGGATAAGTCAAGGACTCTCCCCCACGCCACATGTGCTCAGGAATTCTCCAGGGAAAAGGGGTGACGCAGGGGAATGGAAACGGGCTGCGGAACCTTTCACTTCTAGGTCACGGGTTCAAATCAGAACCAGGTCAGCAGCGACTGAAAAACCATCCTCATCTGCTGCAGACTGGGATAAATTATTCCCTGCAAAGCAGGCTCATATAAGCCGCTTCTACTCATAACTTGGCTGGATTTCATTACTGACGAGCGCTGGTACCAGCCCTGCTCTTGAGCAGTAGCTGTACGCTCAGCACCAGCACATGGTGTCCTGCAGCCCTTCCACACTGCGCTCCCATGGGGCTTGTCCCCAGCCTCCTCCACGCTGCAAGCCCAAAGCACTTGACGCCTGCTGCAGAGCAGAGTGCTGCAACCAGACGTGGCTCCAGCTGCTGCTGCCATGAGTCTCGGGGGATCCGAATACGCTCGTTGGGAACTGCTGGCTTAAATGTTGCAGCAGAGCTATTTCTGCCTTGCAGAAACGAGGATGGTATTTTCCCTGGACGTTCCACTTGCGCCTTCTCTCAGCAAGTGTCAACGCACCCTACCACCCTCAGCACTACCTGTCAGGACAGGGGCCTTCGTTTGTTCATGATGGGAGGTGTAAAGCCGGCATACACAAACCCAGCACTATGAGCACACGCCCCTCCTTTTGGCGTCCATCCGCGAACATCCCTCAGTATGGCAGCTCTGCTCCCACTAGGCCTAGCCACCCTCGCAAAATGAAAGGATAAACTATTCCTTCCTGCCCCAGAGCTGTGCTGCTTTAGCAGGCAAGCTGGTGACAGTCAGGCAGCAGTATTAAAAAGCCTGAAGAGTACTGGAAAACCGAAGACTGTTTCATTGCAGTCCAGAACTGTCCCCAAACATGCACGTGAAACCCCAGAGAGCAGCAGTGCTGAGAGCGTCCCTCTGCCTGGGACACAGCCCTCCGCCACCTGACCGCAGTGGCTGCTCCCAAGGCACAGAACTGAAGAACAGATGCCAACTTACGTGTATCGATAGTCTCCTGGATGGGGATGAAGCCCACAGGTAAAGTGTCCTTGATATCAATGAGCTTCATATCAACCAAAACGTTGCCTAAATGACTCTTTGGAGAGAGAAAAGAAACAGTTGACTATGACAATGTCACCAAATTCAAACCCAGCTTTTCTCACCTGCTGAACCCCAAGGCACCTTGTCATTGTATCTGACCACCAACTTTAAAAATGGTAAGAAGGTACCAAGCCAACACTTGCAACTGTCCCCTCTGCAGGAACTACATAATGATTGGCTAAGGAGATACCAGACAACTTTCAGCATTTACAGATTCTTAAGCCTCATCCACTGCCGTACTTCTGGATCCTCGGAAGCACAACCAAATTCTTCCCTTTGGAAACATGGCAGTTCAAAGTATTACCTCCACCAACGCATCCACTAAGCAGGTCACCTTAGTTATCGCCCATTCCCCTTCTACAATAGCAACATGGCATTTCTGTGACAGTAACAGCAGAAAGCATTACGGGAAGATGGTTCATGCAGATGCAGCCAGAGTTATAACATGCATTAGCTAATTAGTACTGAACAGACATGGTTCTAGCTCCAAACGCAGGCACACTCCAGAATAGCAGGCCATTTGGAACAAAGAACTTCATTTGGAGTCCATATGAATTCTGAACTGATGCCTTGTCCTATTAATCAAGGCTTGAAGAGCTCAAAACACAATTCAGAATGACAGCCTCCACAATTGTTTAGAGACCAGATTTTCTTTGCAGTTCTCGTTAAAGCTAGCATTGCTGCCAATAATCTGGATTCACGTATGGAAGAAAAACGCACTTTAGTTACTGCACAGCCTTTATAAACAGAAATGCAATACAGAACAATTAAAATCTCATCCTGAGCCATCAAACCATGTCAGTGTCTTTTTCTGTTACTGGTTGCTAAGTACCTCCTTTAGTTTTTATCTGGCAGAGTATTTCAGTCGAACCTCCACTCTCTGATTATTACACTGAACTATTTTAAAACATATTTAAGTTTGCAGCCTCTGAAATAAGGGGAGATCAGGTCTGAAGTTTATTTTTTGGAGGTTCTGCATTTCCTGGTCAACCCCTCTCCAGGAGGGCCGCCACGCCTGCAGCCCTATCCCACCATACACAAGCATGGCACACACCCTCTGCTCACGCAAAGCGGCCGGGGCTGGGCAGTCTCCCCGTGCCTCTGTCCCCTCTTTAGCCAGGGCATCTCAGAGCAAGCAACGCTGGGTGCTGCAAAGCCTTAATGTATCAGTAAATATGGTCCTGGCACAGCAAACAGTAGATGAAGTGGTCACTGCTGATTCATCTTTCATGTTTTATTTATCCAAACTGTCTGGCTATGTTACATCAGCATGCAACTTTCAGCTGAACCAACGATCATTCCTCCATCAGCAGCAGACAGGCAGGAGAGATGTCTCTGAGAAGTTCGTTAGCTGCTGAAACGCTGGCAGTCAGCACTGATGCTCTGCCATATACGCAGGAGAAAAGGGCACAAAGCCTCCCTGTTTACAAGATGCACCATTTGGGGCCTCCTCACCATGACACTCAAATACCAGCTAATCTGTCAAATACTGTAAGCTGTTGAGAACGACGATTCTGATGCAGAGACGCTACAGACTGCCTCCATTATAGACCAAGTATCTGAGGTGCATTACCTCTGCTAACTACAACATGTTCTTCAGGACAAATAGTTCCCAGTGGTTTGTTACAAACAAAAAAACCCCGAGCGGTAAAACTTCCAACCCAAAGCAGAGCAACACATGAACCTCCAGGCAAGAGAAGCCTCTCCCTCCCAGATGAGAGCTCTAGGTCACTGCTGCCACTGAGGCCTTTTAACCCTTGAGGTCGCCAGTCGGGCAGCACATCGTACCCCTGTGCGGCCAGAGAGGACCCAGAGCGGAGGGAGAGCTCTTGCTGGACTAACTGGGGACAAAGGTGCTGCTCCCCGCACAGGAGGAAAAGGCTGTTACCCTGCCGGTCTGGTCCCCTCCTCCTCCCAGCCCACCAGCCTGCTTCCAGCCTTCCTGCAGCCAGAGGACCAGGAGTGCTGATCAGCTGTGTGTGCTTCCCATGGGCTGGCAGACTGGTGCCAGCATCTACCAGTCCGGTCTCTGCCTCACAAAAAGGCCCCCTTGTACACGCAAAGCCCGTGGCCTCAAGCAGCAGCACAAGCTTACGTTCTGTCTAGCACGGGCAGAGGCACGTGTTCGGGAGGGAGCCCGCTCGGCCAGACAGAGGAGGCTGACAGGCCTCGGAAAATCCACCCTCCGAGAAGAGGGGGTGCTCCTGATGTCCATTGGGTATGGCCGTGATGAACCACAGGAGCACCGGCTCCGTGCCAGCGCCTGAATATGGTCAGCACTGCCTGCAGGCTGCTGCCCAGGAGCTCTGCCAGAAGCGCCCGTGGGTCTAACGCACCACCGATGCAGGGCTTGAGACAACCCACGCGCAGGACGCAGTGACTTCTGCCACACCTCGCACACCAGGCTGCTGTGCAGCTGGGACCAGCAGTGCTCCCTCCACACTCTCTTTAATTCACTCCTCATCAATATAAGGAATGTATTCCCATACCGTGCTGAGCAAAGGATTCATGCCAAAAGCCCGACAGGCTCCGACTGAGGGGACTTACACTGTCTCTAGTAGCCAGCAGTTGCTACTATCCTGTAATTATTTCTGACAACCTTGCATTTAAGGTAGCCACAGATAAACTTAATACTCAAATCATCACAAATCTTTCCATTTAATACCTGCCCTGCCTATTCTGGGGCTATTACTCCTGCTACTGCAGGTACTCCAGGATGAAAAGCACAATTATTGTCCATCCACCCCAGGAACCGTTATTTCCCATAGCTCTGGAGCTTTATTTTAATCTGGAGGCAGGCAGGGAAGCGGATGGAATAAAGGTCAAATGCTGGAAATTGGCAGCCCCCGGCTTTCCTGTCAGGACCCATGATCAGCCTCTGAAGTCACAGTTGTTTTTCTGTTCCCATCGTTGGGGAAAGCATGAGTACAAAATGGTTATCTCCATACCCTGACAACTGAGTCACTGTGAATATCCAAAACACGACCAAAAGCAGGATTACCCACTAGATGGAGTGCATTCATTGTAGAATTAGATAGTTCCTCCAGAAAAGAGGAAGTTTTCACACTAGCCTCAACCAAAAACACAGTAGAAGGCATCAGGTTCTCACTGCACATGGTCTCCTTCCCTCCGCAGAAGGTGTGGGCAGACAACCGCCACTAATCAGAAACTAACTTACACTTAACAGCCATGCTAGCAGATTACAAGAATATGGTAGCATACGCACAACGTGGGCAAATTATCAAGAATCAGCTGCAAAAACAACAAAGAAAGAAAAGCTAATCCTGCAAAAAATATCTACGATGCCCCTGGATTCAGAAACTAACCTTTCCTTCACCAAGACCGCCTGCAGCATTTGCTTCTCTAGGTAATTAGTTAGAAACGCATTAGGATCATAAGCATGCAGAGCCTATTGCTACAGCAGGAAATGGTAGCGTAAGTGGGTTGCTGAAATGCAAGCATTCCCTTTTCTGTTGCTTTTATTGCAGATTTTGCCAGCGATTTCCTTCCATGAAGAACACAGACAAAATGCAAATATCTGGCCATTGCAGTTTGCCTCCTGACTCACCCAAACTCACTGAAATGCCTGCTAGAATTCTAATTGGCTCCATAAAATGAATCATCCTATGGGTAAGAGCATACCAGGCACAGATGCAAATCATGCAGACACTCAAACAGACTTACATTTTCTTTTGAAAATGATCTTGTGAAGCACAGGTATCGTGTGACCTTGGATTTAAATAAGCCATCTTTCCAGAGGTCAGCATCCAAGCCATCTGCTGTTTGTGCAGCCTAGAAAGAAAAGACAGAGGGAGAGAGGAGACATGTGAGCCAAGATAAAGTTAATATATGTGCCGTACTTCTTCCTCAGACCTCTTCTAATTAACAGTACCCGAACTCTCACAGCATCTCATTAGTTTCTTCACAAGGTGCAGTGCAAAGAACTTCCAAGAGGAGGTATAAAAAGAAGTTCTAAAAACGCTGCCTCTTGGGAGTCCGTTGATTAAAGATGCTCTGACAAAGGCTATTCTAATGAGGAAACAGCAACTTTGGTCACAGTCTCCAAACAATAGTTTGGAAAAGTCAGCATATTGAGGCTCTCATTACCACCCTACACGCAAGGGCACACTGGGGCAAGCTGTGAGGAGGGGTCGGTGTAGACAAAGCAGAGGAACTGCCCAATCTCAGTTATATTTTCACAGAAAAGCCATTGAGGAATTCTGGCTCTCAGGCCAAAAACCTGCTTCCAGCAGCTGGGGAAAGCCCTGGTCACTCACAAACTTTTAACAGTAGTGCCACGGGTGACGACACACCCTGCAAACATCCCTCTCCAATGCAACCCTGTGTCCAGTCGAGTCGGTGCAAGCAGTGCAAGCAGCTTGCACAGTGCCAGCTGATAAGAACCCCTGCCCCAAAAGGTTTGTTGTCGAGTGAGAAAGGAGAGAAGGCAGCAAACACAAGGAGAAGGGTAGCAGAAATAAGATCACCCCACCAGACTAATGCCCAACTGATGGCTCCCAACAGGAGACTCTCGCTGGCCCAAAGCCACGCAGAAGCACAGCTGAACTTCTGCCTAATGCCTCTCGGACGGGGGCAAACTGCTCCACTGCAGCTCTTCCAAGTCTAATCTTATTGAATTGAGTAAGACCTTGGCCCCAGAGCAGCCTGATAACAAAGAGCTGACATTTGTTGTCACTATTTGCACCCATGTTTTGTCCAGCAGAAACTCTGTGCAGGGTGCAGGAAACAAGAGATGCGTGCTGACAAGACCCTCCGACTATCCGACGTGCGCAAGAGAAAAGCGTGTTTATTGTTTGATCAGCAAAGGGACCAAAGTGCATTGGCTGCTCTTCGCATTTCAGCAACTGCTGTTCACAAGCCCCTGCTCAGCTCAAGCCCTTGTACGACACATACAGCTTTTGCAGTCAGGATTCTGCAAAGAAACATGCATCATTTTTAAATAGGAAAATTTTAAAACAGGATTTTGGTGAGATTTTTTTGTTTCTTTATTATTCCTTGAATTCAGCTCCTTCCTAAAGTGCTAGTTTAGGAATATAGAAAATCCATGTGCACCTCGCTCCCCTAGGGGTAAGTCAACCCTGGGGAAAAGATATTCAGAATACAGACTGCTTAGAAAAAACGCTGGCATATAGGGACACTTAGCTCAAGCTCCAGCCCCTGGTAGAAACAGTTTGAGGGACTATGACCAGATTTAATCACTTTGGTTCGAGTTCTACATTTCAGTTTTTCTTATGTTAGCCAGTTTTGTTTTCTTTGTTCCCACATTAAAGACGCTCAAAACTCAACAGGCAACAATAGACCCAGTCTGCAACTGTAAAATTGGTGCTATACAAGTTGCTGTCAAATGCACTTTTAATCTCACTTCTGTAAGCTTTAGGAACTTTACATTACTTACAACATTACCAAATAATTTTTGAGGTGGTAGTACATCACTTCAGTTGATATCATCTCCTCTACAACTCGCTGCCCAGGGCACAGCTGGATTACAGCTCACCAAGACGCCTGAGGGGGCCCCTGCGCAGGCTGGCACTGCTATACTCCGACTTAATGATGAAAAAAAACCCCAAACTGCAACCCACACCACACAACCTTTTGGGAACAACCCTGCCATTCTAACCCATCAAGTATCTAGTAGAAAGACCCAAGCTGTGTCCGTGGGGAACCACACAGCGAGGCACCCGACCTATCTCCGGGGAGGGACCCCAGTCCAGGCTGACCCTGCGCTCCCCTTCCCACTCCTGTTCCTTCCGATGGCTGGCCCGGGCAGCGCAGGAGCTGGGCGCTGCCAGCAGCTGATGGCAGGACCTGGGTCCTTGGCTCCCGGGAGCCGGCAGTGCCAGGCCTGGCCCACAGCACTGCCCTTTGGGGACCTCGGGCCCCTCCGATGCTTCCGCACTCGGCTGAGCTGCTGGTCACTGCCCAGCTGCCCGCTGCGGCCACACCATGCCGCCTGCAGAGCCTCGCAGGAAGACGCGAGCAGCGGAGCAAAAAGCAGCTGGGGGTAAGAGCTCACCAGCCCCAGGGCCCCACGGGAACGCCGGCAAAACCATTTCTGCTTCTGCCGAAATGCAACAGTCGCAGGTGACATCCCCAGCAATTAACTGCTCTGCCTCTGCATCACCCTGCTGAAGACTTTTTCCAAGCCTGGAGAATGTAAGCATGCATTAACTTGTCAGAAAACTCATGGGGAAAGAAAACAGAGCAATATAAACAGGAAACTTCTTACATCATCTGCTGGGCTCCTGCAGGCAAGGAGGATCCCCACTACCTCTCGAAGCGGAGCTGTGCCCGAGCAGCGCTGCTTCCCGATGGCAGCATGCCCTCGGTGGGGCAACACGGGAAGGGAGCTGACCTGGAGAGGCCGAGGCAGACCTGTCCGCAGGATGGGCACTGCGCAGCCCCAGCTCACCAAGTCCTCCGCTTGGCTAAGAGGCGAGGAACATGCGGGACAAAGGAAACAGAACCCGGCACAGGGCACCCAGCGCCTCAGGTACAAGGAATGGTCCTTCTCCTCATGGAGCTGGGGGAAGACACTCCTCAAGCACGTGCTACGAACAGATGGACTTGATGGAGTGGCACCCAGTAAGAAAGCTGTCCCCAGCCCATCCCCTCCAAGCGCGGGGCGATCTACCTGCTGCCCAACAGTCGGTATGGGGTTAGTGCCACCACAGGACAGACCCTTGGCAAACAGGCCCACTAAACTGCCTGCCCCATACGTAGGATGGGTCTGCCCGACCGGTGGTGAGCTCTCCAGCTCCAGCACAGTCCTGGCTGAGCAGCATACGCAGGCTCTCGCTCCAGAGCAAACCCCACCATGGAGCTGGCGTTCAGCCCGCAGCAAGGAACGCGGCTGCACGGGAACCACACCTCTCCCCTACCCCAGGCTCCCTGCCTCCCACCTCTCCTCCCTTTCCTCCCCACCCATGTGCTCAGTCTTGCCAGTTTGGGCAGATTTTCAGGAATCTAAGTTCAGACACACTGTGCACATTTTGGCAAAATCAAGTCTTTGGTGCTTCACCTGTTCAAAGACCTGGCTAGTCATTACAAGCGTCAGTAGCTGTTTTCTAAGCAGAAACAAAGGCAATGGAGATTTCTGAGTCATTAAAAAACTACTGAGGGAAAAAGATCTCCGACCTCTTCACCAAGATTCCCCCGGATCTGGTACCCTGGGCCCTGCCGCACCGCCATCTCCAGCTGGGCAGCATGCTGAACCCCGGTGCTCCACGCAACCCTGAGAAATGGACCAGGACATCTCCCAGACATTGAACTTACACCTGGGCTGAAAGCACCCATGCCTTTTCTTGTTTGTTTTAAAGAGGAACAAAGGGAAAAAGAAGGAAAATAATATGGCAATGGCTGGAGAAAGGACATGAACGAAAGGGAAACTGGGTGAAGCCTATAAATAACATGGCTGTCTCAGAAAGAGAGAACTGGGTACTTCACCGTCACAAAACTCAAAATCATCAGTAAAACTACACAATGTCAAATTCATTGCTAATAAGAGCACACAACTCTGAATCCACATGTGGAACTGAATGCTGCAGGATGCTATAGCAAAAGGCAAAGCAATCAGATCCCCAAGGGGACTGCAACAACATCCCAAGAAAACGGGTGTTAACGCTTCCCAAAAGACGAGTGGTACTCCTTTTCTGGGTGCAGTCTGAGCCTCTAACTATTAGGGCTTTAGGGAGTACGCTCCTAGGACGGAGCTGCCACAGCTGCCTTCGTCAAGGCTTTACACCCTGAAGCAACAATCAACTGCCAGTGTCTCATTAGGGAAATTGCGTATCTGGAGAAAGACAGAGCCTGAGACTGCCCAAGTCCTCACGTTGCCCACGTTTCAGAACACGACTTTCTCTGCCGTACTGAGAAGTGCACTTCTGCATACTCGGCTTCCTGCCTTCAGACAGAACAGGCTGGGTTCCAGAGAGGTCGGGGAAAGGGGCAACCCCGCACACCCCACACTGCTCCAGAGCCCTGACTCGCGCAGAGAAGCCACATTCCTGGACATCCAGGCTAGAAAAGCACAGCCCTACATGCCACCGTCCCGTGGTTTTGGGCACCAGGACATCCTGTCGCATCAGGGTGGCACCCAGAGCAGCTCCATCACAGCAGTATGGTGAAAAGGACACCAGCTGCGGCTCACAGCATCCAGGCACAGAGACGCGCTGCTGATTTGCCATACACGAGGCTGAGGGAGTGAGGGTGTGGAAGCCATGCTTAAGAGCACGACAACTGCAGACAGCAGGCACTTCCCCACAGCCTGCAGCACGGGCTGCGGGCCCCAGGGTCGGAGAAGGGCTCCTAGTAAGCAGAGAGGAAGGTGGAAGAACCAGAGGAAGGGCAGCCTCCTCTCTGTGCCCCCTAGGAGAGGGCGACCCACATTCACAAGCATTATTACAACACCACTGTAATTGGATTAAGCCACAGGAAGACTCTTTTATCTTGTTTAGTTTAAACTACGTTAGCGCTGAAGCTCCCTATTAAACCACAGACAGGCTATCTGGGGTGAGCGCTCTCTCTGCCCAGTCATTTAGGCAGAATGCAATTCTGTTATCACAACTCTCACATTGTCCCGTGCTCCTTTATCAGGGCAAGCAGCTAATTACACAGCCTGGCTCACACAGGTAATGAGCACTCAGGAAAATGCAGTAAATGCAAAAACCTTCCAGGTCTTTAAGGAGCCTTTTCAGAATCCCCTCCCTCACGTCCTTACTTCAGCCTGATCCATTTTCTTCCTTCTTACACTGAACAGGATATGCAATGATCCAGAGCTGAAAAGGTGTGAGCAAAGCCTCAAGTCAACTGGTTTCCACTCCCAGCCACGCAAGCTGTGTGAGTCTGGAAAGCCAAGCTGTGACGTAGCACAGCTGGAGCAGAATACACAGAAAGGTGAGCAGATGGGACTACGGGCCAAATCTTTCCATACAGAGCTCTGCAAGGTCAGTATTTTACGATATTTCACTGTTTGGGACACTAACCTATGGGGAGAAAAGTCATGCTGTTGGTTACACAGCAACTAAGGAACAAGCAGCTGTTAAACAGTGACCTCCCTTTATCCATTCACGTATTCGTCTCTGCTGCATCCAGCTGCCTTTTCCTGCTGCCAAGCCTCCTGCCAAAGCTTAGTTTAGAGGTTTGCATTCTGTGCATCAAAATCATCCTTGCAGTTTCATCTGGGTGCAAAACTCTTTGCTTCCCATTCTGGAGCTTCTCATCATCATTGTGCAGTGCTGATATGTGGGATTAAACAGCTGATGCGGGATCCATTTATTCAGAGATATAATTTGTGCAATACTTAGGACTCCTTCAGGATGAATGTTACTAGGATTATTAAATTTGCATGCCACAGTGGCCAGCTGTTTCTGAAAACCCCTCCTCCAGGTAATTATGCTCCTCTGGAGTGGCACAGATGAAGTAGCACGATTGCACCCACAAACCTCCACTGAGGGAAAGCACTAAGTGCTGTGGGCTGAGAGGTGGGCAGCTGGATATCAAATTACTTCTTAAAGCACACATCTGAAGGCAAGCCCCCTCTGAAGAGATGCTGTTCCCAGCAAAGTGAAGCCTCATTAGTGCAGAACCAAACCATTAGCAACAGCAGCCGAAATAGCTCTACTTACTACATCATAACCTGTTGGTGCTCGGTTCCGGGATGCAACCACACCGACACCCGTGATGGGATCCATCGGCAAGTCAGGCAAGGCATCTGAGAGGTCTCGCACTTCAGGCATTATGGACTGATCCTGAAAGAAAGGAGCAGAATTAAAGGGCTGCTCGGCAGCACACCCCGGCAGAAGACAGAGAGCACCGAGAGCCTGCATGCATGCCACAGTGCCTGTGCTGACACACCACAGACTGCCAAGTTAAACACAGGATTAGGCCAGACACACCTTCTGCACTTTCATTTGCTTTTGATAAGAGGGTACATTTGTGCAATGCCCAATAGGTTTGGAATTCGGGCCAGCAGCCTCTTCTGAGATTAATTTTGTTGCTTCCAGTATACTTAGCATGGACTGTTCTCCATCTAGCAATGATGGGAAAACCCAAGCTCGTTGCCTTCCCTCTAAAACAGAGAGCAAACTTCACCCCCAAGTTAGGCTGGTTGAAGCAGCTCTGCCATTTTAAGCAGCAAGAAATCTGCTCTTAATAGCGTCATCGGGAGGTTCCCCATCTACAGGTGTTAGACAGGCTGGGGGTTCCCCCACGAGTCTTCAGTCCCATTGCACCCTCCTGAACCACACCATTTTCATATAGCAGCACAGATGTATCTGGCGCTGTATGCAAAACCGCGCTTGCTGCAGAGAGCCTCAACACCAGGGGAACACAGATGAAGCAGCACAGGATGGTCTGATGCAAAGCAGACAGAGGCCTTGAAGAGGCCTGAGCATCTTCCAGGAGAAGGGAGACATCACCGAGTACTTCAGGGGAGGGAGATACGCAAAGGGGGATAGAAGCAGGTAAGACCAACCAATTCTGGAAAGATGCTGTTGCAGGAAGCAGGAGGAGAGGACGAGAGCTGCTGAAACAACTCACTGAGGAGGAGGATGGGGAAAGGTGCCACTGCCTCGGCATGTGGTCTCCTGCAGAGGCAGCCAGTTAGGGCAAGTCTTCTCCAGCTTTCAGGCAGGAATGCCCCAGGAAACCGCCCCCCACGCACCCCGAGATAAAAGGGCAGTGCTTTGTGTAAACAAGCGTCACTGCTGAGCAGCCAGACAAGCCGTGAACCAGAGCTACCTAATACAATTCCCTCCTCAGAGCAATTAAATCCCAGCATTTCTAGGCCATGTAGACGGCTGGTTACTTACTGCTTCTAGAAAAGGCAGAGGTGAGTGCTGGTGCCAGTGGGACCTGGGTTTACACTTCACAATGCCCAGTCTGAACAAACATCGTGCTGCAGGCAATAAAAAAGAGCAAGTCTGGGCCCTATGTAAATAATAATAATGTCACATGAACAGCCAGACTACCCGAGGAGTCCAAAACAACACAAGCTAGTGACCAGCGATGGCGAGAACACTACTGCCGATGAACCAAACCCAGGAGAGAGCTCTGCTTCGGCACCTAGACGAGCACCCAGCACGCACAGAGCAAAGCCGACACACTTTTCTCCCTACGCAGTTTAAGCTGCCAAAGCACGACTAGAAGCACACCCTGAGCCACAGGGGCTCACCCTCCCCTCCTGGGGGGCTCCCTGCCTGCTCCTCGCCTGCCCTGAGGAGGACCCTGCCGCAGGAACACCGGTGGCACCCGGCACAGCCCAGACAAACCCCACACCGCCGCCTGCGCTGCTCCACCGGCTCATCCAGATGCCTCGCAAATAATCCAGAACCCACTGCCTAAAACGTGCAGTACCAAGCAAACGTAATGTGAATTTAACAAAGAACTTACAATCTGTTCTTCATACGGATGCGTGTTTTCTGAAACTTTGCCAACTTTTCCAAGTCTCGGTACTGTGATGACTTGTTACTACACATTGGGAGGAGCTGGGAGATAACGAATGCTGATATGAGCTTCTCTTAGGCCATTTTGAACTGAAATCCAGGTTAAGTGACGATACTCCCCAGCACACTAAGAACACGGCGCAGCAGGTTCCAGCAGGGCTGCAGCTGCACTGCGGGGAAGCAGATCCGCTCCCCGGGTGCCTCCGGCTTCCAACAAACCCGCCCCGACCAAGCGCCGGCTCGCTCGGCAGAGGCAGGCAGGGAGCCCCTGGCACTCCCTCTTCTGCGGCAGCGATGGCAGGGACAGGGCTAATGGGGGCCGGGGACCTGCTGCCAAATGCTGCTGCCAAACGCTGCCCGGGCCCTGGCTCACCACGCTGGGGCCTGCTGCAGGGAGGCCCAGGAACGTGGGCAGCAGCGGGGGGACAGGCCGAGGACGGGGGCCTGGTGGTCCCCGGCACCACCGCGGGATGTGGGGGGGGGCCTCTACCCACAGCACCCCGTCCTCGGCGGGAGGAAGAGGAAGAAGGGCACCTTTGTCGGAGTCGTCTGCGGTCCCGCTCGGCACAGCAGGGGGAGGGGAAACGGCATCAATCCTCACTTTGTGCCAGCTCACACAAAGCCCCTCTATGGCGGCAGAAGCACGGAGAAGAGGGCTTTCCGCTTCGAGAGGGCGGGAGGCAGAAGCCGCGGGGTGAGACGCGAGGCAGGGCCCCGAGGAGCACCCCGTTACAGCAAGGGCCGAGCCGGGCTCCCCGAGCCTGGCACCTTCCTCTGCCCGGCGCTCCCAGCGTGGCCCGTGGCCGGCAGGGACGGACGGGCAGAGCGTCTGCCCAGAAAATGGACCTGCGGGTCTGCGGGCAGCGCGGTGCATCCCGCTCCGCAGCGGGAGGGCCGGGGCAGCAGCAGCGCTCGAAGACGGCTGGGCCTGCACCCGGCCACCGCAGCACGGCGAGGCTCCGCCACGCCAGGCCAGCTTCCCGCTGCGCGGGTGGCATGGAGGATGCGTCTGGAACAGATACGGAGCAACAGCAATCGGTTTGCACACTCGGATAAATGTTTTTGTGAACTCTGCACAGGTCAGAGGGGAGTCCCTGGCTGGGCAATCGTACAGAACATTAGTTACATTGCACTTCTCCCCCAGGGCATCTGCAAAGTTTGGTTTCTTGTCTATCGCGCCTTTGAACTTAAAAATAAAAAAAACAAACAGTAAAAGAACAGATTAAATTAAGGAGCAGGATTCTGTAAATACTCCTATTAGCCAGCTTGTTATTTTAATGAAGTTCTCTTTAAACAACGCGAGTTTGACCTATACACCCGCCTAACGTCATGGTGGCCTAGAACTCAAACCAGCTGACCAGATGGCCTTTCACCATCCTCTGCCGAAGGGCCTGCGCCGCTCCACCCGCTGCAGGGTTTTCCTGGGAACGGCCCAAAGCAGTTAGGAGAACATTTTTCCCATTAGTTGGGAGCGTGCTCCCTGGAGGTCACTCTCAGCTGCAGGGCCGCATCCAGCCCCCAGCATGCCCAGGCAGCGAACGGAAGCCGGATGCGAGCCCTGGGACAGGAAGAAGCTTCAAAACACCATGGGACCACTCGGACAAAACCAGCGGGGAAAGGATGTGCCTCCACCAGAGAAAGTCGCCATGCATCCTGCCGGCATCGGTCCCGAGCAGCGCACGGCGGAGCGGGGCGGGATGGCTGCAGCACAAGATGCAGAGAACGGGCTCTTGGCACGCAGCCGCCATGCTGCTGGCTTTATCCTGAAAGCTTCCCGCCCCCTCACACCGGCCATGCTGGGAGGCAGGAGGCACGGGTGTCCCCGGGATCTTGACGTCCGGCTGCAGGAGAAGCCTTCAGGGACTCTGCCAGCCTCTGCCACAGCCTTCTGCCCTCAGCCAAGGCCCTGCTTTCTCTTCTTTGCCTCCTCCTGCCCAGGGTTTGGGGGGGAGGCCCACACTTGCTCTGTGTGGCACCAGCCCAGGCCCGGCCCAGCACAGCCAGACACAGACTGGCCCCAACAGGCCCCTCTGCAGGCACATGGCGCAGACCCCATCCTGCTCCCTCCGCAGGGCAGCGGGGTCCCCCTGCTTCAACCCAGGGCAGACGGCTCTGCGGGCTGCAGTGCCACCGGGGGGGTAGGGGAGAGCAGCGCTGGGGTGCCCCGCAGCAGGCAGGCTCCAGGCATTCCCACCGACCTGGCTTCCAGAAGTCTTTGCGTCAGGGAGTTCGAGGCCAAGGGGCTGAGGGCCTTTCACACAAACTGGAGCAAGCGGTGTTCTGTCCTGTTCTGCCAGCCCGGACTCCAGAGGCTGCCAGCCTGCAGGGCAAGCCACCAGGTACAGAGGAGAAGAGCAGAGAAAGCACGGGCAGCAGGCAGTAGCATTTAGTCAGAAAGCCGCACACGTACAGCCCAGCCAGGGTCTCGGTTTGATCTGTCACCAACACAACGCTCGTCGGTGCTCCGCTCGGGGTCCTCCCGCTGCAAAGTACCTACTTCCAACACACACGCCAGGTCTGCTCCCTCGACGTGTAACACGGGGTCCGTGTTGCCCTGGCAGTGCTGACTGCCGGCACAGCTCTACGCAGCTGCCTCAGCACCCCGAGCCCCGCACCCTGCCAAGACGGCAAAGCCGAGGGCAGCTCGTCACCCCAGAGGGGACCGTCTTGCAGTCCGTGTCCGCTGGCACACACGCCTCCCCTTCTCCCAGCGCGCCCGAGACTGTTTACATCCTTTTCACTCGCTCTCACCCATTTTCTTGCTAGCTCATCTCCGTTTTTATTAGTTTATCCTAGGCATATTTTACTGCTGGCTTCACTGTCCGTTTCAAGTATTCCACTGAGGTGACTGACCACACAGACCGCTGGGCTTTGGCTGGGACACATATATAGCCAAAGAATACATTTTCAGAAATGAGTTACTGTGAGTTTGTACAGCATTTTTCCCTCTCAGTGTTCCCTTTCAACAAGTTAGGCAAGTTCAAGAGCTGGTGGGTACATGATCAAATCAGGCCTGATGACATATTTGCTGCAGAAGCATCACGCTGCCAGCAAAGCAGGTCAAGTTCTAAAGTTAAATAGCAAGGGACTTGGAGAGAGAATGGTCGTATTGTTTCTTCCTTCAGCTACAAGCCCTGCACTCTGACACCGACTTGCTCTTCCCACAGGCTGAGAAGTATGAGCTAAGGCAAAACTGGAAAAAAATTATCATCAACTACCTCACTGAGTTCCTGCACCCTGCAGGAAATAAGCCCATCAAACCAAAGCAGACACACTGCTGAAACCCTCGCTTGCACGCTGGGGTTATCACGCCATCATTTTGAATAGGCGGTAGGTACTGCTGGCACAACACGGGCTGCTTAGAAGTTATTCCTCCGCCTGCCTGGTCCTCCCACCGCATCCAGGAACAGGACACAGCCCCAGCCAATTTTCTATTTCTGTTCACGGAACAGGACATAGTTTCAATCAGAAAAACAGGAGACCGTGGCAGGACACAGGGTCAGGGCCCTGGAGGCCCCCATCACAAGCAGGCAGAATTTCAGTTTCACATTTCGCCCCAAACGAAGGTATGTCTGGAATCACTCCTGCACCCAGGCTCCCATCTTTGAGACAGCTGCCCCGTACCAGCTGCAAAATCTCTACAATTTGTGACTGAACTGGATGGAAACGGGAACTGAAGTCACGGAATGAGCAGAATTGAGACCCTGTATTGCTTCACAGCACTTCTAACTATGGACACGCATTTGTGAAGAGCGTCCTATTTCAAACCAAAACAGGTTTCCATACACGTTTGACCTCGCGCCAGGGCAGCAAAATTTAAATGACATTCAGTTCGGTTATTTCTATCTTGGCACACGTATGAACAAGTCCCTGGGGGCTACGGGAACCCCTGAGCCTGGGATTCACTTTGTCATAGCGGCACGCACTGCAAGACTGAAACGTTATGTGTTTTATTTCACGCCTCCAGGAGCTCAAAGTCTTCATCCCAGCACACTGAGAAAATCTATCGCGCAAGGCCATCTGAGCTAAAAATTACAGGGACGACACCGCCAACCTGCCACACGACGCCCGGGCTCCACTAAGTTATGCGTTAGCGTGTTCCCCCTCAGCGAAAACAAAACACAAGATGGAGAAACCTCCGTTTTAGCCCGATCAGCTGAACACCTGCTGAAGCCCAGCCTGCCTCATTTCAGCTGAAGGACGCTGCTTACGTTACCACGACCAAACTGCGAATGCCTCAGCTCAGAGAAAGCGCAGAAAATCCCGAAGCTTGGTAGATCTTTGAGAACCTCTCCAGAAACCACACCGAAAGCTCACAAGCCTCGGCAATGCAAGAGGCGAGCACGTAAAAACACAGGCAGCTCGGTATCGCTGTAAAGAGAGAGCCCACACTATCGCCTCCAGACAGGCAGAAACCTGAGATCAGGTGAGAACAACGGGCAGTCAACTAAACCCAGGCCGTAAAACACTTGCAGCAATAAACCCACGCAAAACACAGGGGGTTTTGTTGCCGTTTTCTCCAACCCTTCGCCCACCAGGTCCGCAGTAGGCTCTCGAGCAGGCCCAGGTCACCAGGCTCTGCCCCACGGCCCACCGCCAGCCCCAGCAGAGCCCCTTCGAGCTCTCCCGGAGGACACCAGGGAGCCCAGGCCGGAGCTCGGCCGCTCGCACGCCGGGCCGGCAGCGCTGCGAAGGCGCGGTCTCCCCGCGACGCGCGGCACCGGCAGACCCCCGCCCCGGCCCGGCCCGGGGTGCTGCCCCCGGCCCCTCCACCGCGGCACTCCGGGGGGGGGGTGGCCGGGAAGGGGTTAAGCGGGTTATAAATTACCCAT
>JANZLQ010000055.1:20095677-20105925 GCA_026212715.1 Elanus axillaris | reverse complement strand
GCCCTGGGGGGGTCAGCGGCAGCGCTGCCTGCGGAACAGAAATGCCCCGAGGTGTCACCCAGCGCCTGTCCCGCTCCCATCGGATGGGACGTGCCGAAGCATCGCTGGGCACCTGCAGGGAGAGAGCCAGGCTGTCCCGCGCCCGCTCTGAAGCATCGCCTGCACACCCCAAAGCTGCGGCTTTTTTCCCCAAACGCAGTCACTCGGCTTAACTGCACGCTTCACCTTTCCCTGCAAACCTGGCCTTGCCGTACAGGCATAAACCGATGGAAAACCAACACCCCATCGGTGCTGGGGGTTGCGGAGCCGTTCGGAGCGCTGCGTCCGCACACCGGCACGGGACCTGCCGAGCCCCAGATCCCACTCGCCCACGGCCCTGCCCAGCTCCCCTGGTGACAGTCACTTGCCAAACCACCCCCTGCTCCAGCAGGTGTTCGGGATGCTAATTCCCAGTAAATTTTGATGCATTATGTTTACTCCCAGGTTGACTGGCAGAGCCGTGCCCCTCCCTGCGAGCGCGCTGGTGCATCACCTCCCGAGCAGGCACCGCGGCTGCCGCCGGCTCGGCCGCGGCTGAGCGCCGTCGGCTGCCTCCCCAGCCGCCCGGCAGAGCCAAGAAATCACCTTCCGAGTCCGGCAGGTGTTTTCGCTCCTGCTCCTGGCACGCTGTGCCGAGTGGCCTCACGCTTGCCCTGCCGCCGTGCTGCTGCACGTGCGCCGCGTTGGGGGCTCTTCGGCAACCGTGGCCCGGAGATTTCCCATTTCAGTGTCCTCAGGGATGCCATCAGCTTATCCACAGCATCTTCGTCACTGCCGAGGCGACGGTGCTGGGCTTCCCAGGCCAGCGATCCATAACCTGCCGTTCCGCACAGCGAGGCAAGCCGCAGCCCTTGTGCCGCCCACGGCAGGTGGAGGCTGTCGTGCGTTTGCACGCTGCTTGTGCAAGCCGGGGCACGGGCAGCGCTCGGCGGGTGCCAGCGCAGAGGGAACCCCGGTGGGTTTGCCGACGGGTTTGCCGCTGGCCCCGGCAAACGCAGGCAGCGGGACCCGTGTGTGCGGGCACAGGCTGTGGTGCACACACGTGCGCACACGTGCACACACGTGCACGCACGCGCAGGGGCAGGCACGGACCAGCTCGGCGGCCGTGCCGGCAGCCTGGCATTCCCAAAGGCGTTAGCAGACGCTCGCCGGCCTGGTAGTCATCCAGGCTCTGCCCGGATCCGTAAGCCTTACCGGGAGCGCTGCTCTCCCTCTCCTGAAGGAAAGCTGTGCACAAAGGGCCATAAGAAATCGCCCAGATACACTGAAAGATTTTCGTGGCAAGAAATCAAATAAAATGATCATAGTGATGAAGTGAAAAATAAAACATGCTTTCAGAAAATGGTCCTTTTCTTCTCCGTGCCTGGGAGGGGGGGCCTGGGGGGGAACACAGACAAAGGTGCCAAAGGTCTCAATCATCTCACCGCTTAATTATTCCATCTCTCAGAAGGCATCTCCAGGCAATTAGAATAATCATTCATGCCTGTGCTTTACCAGGGACTCTTGCATTCTTCCTGTGAAGCATCAGAGCTAGACTGTAATTTTTTTTTTTTTTAACTTTAGCGGTGACCTGCGACTAAAGGAAAAATAAAAGTTTTTTGAAATATTAGTTTAATAAGACATGAGAATAATATTAAGGATATGAGCCTCCCTTATTTATTATTTATATGTATAGTGTGATTTAAAGATGCACTTGAACCAAACAAGTCACTACCAAAGAGTGGATCTATCTCTCTCTATATATATTAAAAAAACCTACAATATTCGCCTGGAGATTCTGTCCACATATTCGGAGATTGTGATTTAACATACACAGTTTATCAAGGCTGGTGTGCTGCACAGAGAGGCTGGAGTTTTATGTAAGGGTATAAATAATCAATGCACATAGCAACTTTAAATTACTGCTAATGTGTTTTACTTATGTTCCCACTAGAACGATATGTGAAATAACAGGGAGTTGCTAGGCACACACTTGACAAATAATATCCATGAGTTTCCATTTTTATTATTTTTATACATTTCTTATTAAACCGAGCGGTATAGTTCAAGCCGGCGCAGCCAGCCCTTACCGGTGCCTTGCGGTAAGCATGCGGGACGGTGGGCTGATGCTGGTGGCACAGCCGCTGCTGCCGGCCGGGCTGGGACACGGAGGGACGCGCAGCCCCTCGCCACCCCTCGCCCCTCGCGGGGCTGCCTGCGGCACGCGGGCCTGTAAATCCTTCGGCAGAACCAGCAGCCGCTGCCGCTGCTCCGGCTTCTACTGTTGGCTGCAGGGCCCGGGCAATTTCGGCGGGGATCTGGCCCGTGCGGACGCTGCCGCCGGCTGCACATGGCCCTGATAGTGTTTACGCCGGGCTCGTGGCTGAAACGATTTCTTTCTTTTAATTTCATTTTCAAACCCCGTTTCTTTTCCACCTCTCCTCGCAGGCTGCTGGCGGAGGGGAAGCCAGGGCTCGGGAGCTGCCTGCCGGGGAGAGCCCCTGGTTTTGAGCAGCTCTGCAGAGAAGTCGCTGCAGCTGCGTGATCTGCCGTCTCAGCAAGGAGGACGTCTGGACGCTCTGATGCGAAACGTCCCCTGATGTGTCCGGACTAAGGCTGAGGGAGCTCTGGCGCTGGGTGCAGAGTGGGCAATCCGTGCAGTCCTAGGGTAGTCTCCCTCGGGGAGCGGTGGAAGAATTGTCCCACAGGCTTCATGGTCCTCAGGGGCAGCCCGGGGAACCGGGAGACATTTCCTTAAGCTTAGTTTCTTGGTGGCTTTTCCCATCCCGCTTAGGGTTTTGGCACAAGAAGGCTGGACCCCGTCTGCCTGGTTTGCCTCCACGAGCTGCTGCATTCAAACCATAATTCACCTTTTCTCTTCTGCCATTGACGTTATACAGCGTCTGTAACCATCTTTGCTGGACCCAAAGGACTGGATTGTGTAATGGTCCAAACCCCCAGCAGTTATCCGGGATAACACGCTGTGGCAGCGTGCAGGCAGGTGGGCTGACGCCAGGAGCAGGCAGCCCAGCGCCGGGCAGACCTGTGCCAGCACCCACGCAGAGACGCGCGGGCGGCTGGGAGCCAGGAGCACATCCCCGGCTTTATTTTGCCCCAAAATCAGGTTACGGGCACCAGCCAGCCCGCAGCTCTGCTCAAGACGGGGGCAGCTGCCAAAGCCAACGGGCTGGGTGGGCTGGTGCCTGCTGCAGGGGCTGGAGCTCAGGGCTTCTCCTGGAGATGACCTAGTCCTCACCCTGCTGGGAAGGGATCCTTTAAAGTAGCATCTGTTGCGGGAGCTGACGTGCTCTACATTGCATTACATACATAGCCGACGTGGCACATTACGTTACATTACATAGCCGACATTCTACACGCTGTTTGTAGAAGCACAGCCTCGCCAGGCGAGCTTGAAAGATGCGATCCACAGAAATCCAAATATTAAACATGGCACCGGTATGAATAGACAGAAGGAAAGAATTGCTTTAAAGCATGCAATCATCTGATATTTGGGCAGTGGAGCTGTTTGGAAAACCTTTTCTGCGCTTAAGTAATTGGTACATGAGAAGCAAAGAGCGTGCTGCTTCGGGACTGCCCACCCTGCGTCCCTAGCAGTCCTCTTCCGAGCCCCAGCAGGGAGCTTTGCTGTTCTGCATTAAAACCATTTAGCAAACAACAACTATTTCTTTGTAAACAAGTCCTTAAGAGTTTGTTGCTGTGACACCATCAAAAACATATAGCTTTATACTGTGTTCAATGGAAGAAATAACAGTGTTTTAAAAACTACTCTACTAAGCAATGCTAAAATGGGAAACGGCTTTCCCGAGGGCTGGCAGGTTGGGGTGTGCCTGGCTCACTGGGAGCGGACAGGTGGCCCCGCTGACACTGCCACAGCCTATTTCAGCGATATAAACACCCCTTGCTGCGCGGATAAGCAATAAAGAACCAGCGGCCTTTGCACAACAGGCTTACTCGTAAGCCGAGTGTCATTCTTTGCAAGAAGAACAGAGCCCAGTCCCACACTATTGACGTTAATTGAAAAACTTGCATTAACCTCAGCGAGAGTACCCGCCGACTCAAACACGAGACCTAAATTAAACGATTGTCGTATAAGACCGGTAGCTTCCAGGCCCTTTTTGTTGTGGGTGAACTATCAGCTGTCAGGAAAGGGGGTAGCTGGGTTATGGGGCTGGGAGCAAGAATATTAATTCGGTCAATATGACTGTCAAGATTACCCTTAAAATGCATTTCCCGAGAGCGAGCAGCTGTGACCGGCCACGGGGGCAAAGCGTGGCCCTCGCCAGCCGGCGGCGGGAGGGAACGGGGCGGCTCAGGGCCGAGGCGCTGCCACCGGCCGACGCCAGCGTCCGTCGGGCTGCGGAGACACGGAGCCCCGGGCGGACGGAGGCGGCAGCTACGACACGGTGCACGCGCGCGCCCGTGCCCATGCAGAGTGGGGCAAGTCACCCTTCAGCGCTGAATGTGGCACGGGGAGGGGGGAACCCCCATTCAAGTGAAAAGCGGCTTTGGATCTTTAATTAAAAAACAGGGTTCACAGCACCAGGGCATTGACTTCCACTAGTTAATCTCCATCACTTCATTTCACCACCAACTTCCATACTCTACAAAACTGCTGGAGACAATTTTTATTGATTGCTCTTCAAGCCGTCAAAAGCGTCCCTGGCTGATCATATGTTACCCCCAGACACCTTGTGCATTTCAGATAATAACTTGGTGCTCTAGAGAAGAAATGAATTGGATGTGCAGTCAGTAACTGTCCAAGTGAATCATGTTACTATATGTCAGCGGCCCAGGCTCTGACTATCATTTTAACAGAGAGAAATCCGCTATTTTCATGGCTGTTTGAAATTATTTTCCAGATGAATAAGATATAACAACAACTACTTACAGTAAAGAATAATATGGGGAATCTATTTGTTACTTGGAAACAAATCTTTCAAGTGTAATACTGTTTAATATTATTTAATCTGTAACTACCAACAGGAAATTTTGAAACTGGCTTTTATGGAGCACAAAAATCTTGTGATGTGAGAGAGTGGGAAGCTGAAGTTGGTGTGGGTGCTGGGTGGTATTTTGTATCTCATAATTGCAAATATAATAATTTGTACAGAAAATGGAACATTACTAAAATACTGTTGACAAAGATGTACATGAATGCCAAACATCGGCAGTGACAGTTAATTTTGCATAAACAATTACCGTGTACCAAGATTATTCCCTTTTTTCAGGCGTGTTTGTCAGCATATGTTTTGCTTGGAATTGCTATAAATAACTGCAAATGGATTTTGTGAGGTTAAAAAGAAGCAAATAATTTAGAAGCTCTTATCAAACCGGTAACTCTTCAACTGCACAAGCCTTACTTTTTTTCTAGAGCCGTATGAACGCTGTTTGCTTGGGTTTGCAAGCCATACTCATGACTTCCCTTTGCGCTCTGCTGGCAGACGCTGCGGTGCACAACTTCTAAGGGATGTTGAAAACGAACGGGGAACATTTTCAAGGATGCCATTTTGAAAGCGGCCACACGTCTTGCAGAGCCGTGCCCCTGTGCCTGCATTGCCACTGGGCAGTTCAGTGTCGACCTCGCTTGATGGTGCCTCTTTGAAAGCACTTTTAGGAAAGACCTTCACGTATCCCAGAGGGGAAACAACGCATAAAATACCTACATTACAAAAAGGCAACCTCTCACTTCTGTTCCCTCTTGCCCGGCGGTGGCAGGGGCGGCCCGTGGGCTCTCCGGACGGTGCCGGGCGCTGGCACCGGGAGCGACTCTCCGGCTCACGGGCGGTTGAGCTGCTGGACGCGGTGTGCTCAGGAGCGGGAGCCAAGGCCGGTGCTGCCCATGGGGGTGGTGGGACGCCGGTGCTGCCCCGGGCTCTCGCCGCTTGTCGGGGGTCCCGGGCAGCGACCCGCTGGGTGGGCAAGGGGGAGGGAGCGCTGCTGGCAGCGGAGCCGAACCCGCGCCTGCTGCGGGGACCCCTCCCGTGGGAAAATCCTCTGGCACTGACAAATCTGCTGCAGGAAACCCCCACCCACCGCACAGCCGAAGGAGCAGCTGTCCCTTTCACTGCCTTATCTCCTGCTTTACAGAAGACTAATGAGAGGGATTATTTGACTGATACCAGCCTGCTTTCTCCGTCCGTCACATGCGGTTTCCCCTCCAAGAGCTGCAGACTCCCTGAGCGGCTTTACAGCCCCCCTTCAGGCAGCTGCCTTCGGACTCCTGACCGTCCCGTTCCACCCCGGCTTTTCGTGGGGAAAGGGCCCAAAAAGGATCTTTGCTCGGACGGGGCTCTCCAGCCGCTTCTGCAGAGCCCCCGAGGGGCTGAGCCCAGGGGCAGGGCTGGGGTCCCTCGATGCCCACGGCACCCCGAGACCCTGCGCAGCCCTGGGGAAAGCCGCCAGACCGTCGCCGGACCCGGGCACACGGCGACCGCTTGGGTCTGGGCAACTCTTCACATACAGATGTGTCCAGAGGTGTATCATACCTGTGTATCATGAAAGCAGCAGAAGTGACAGAAATAAAGAAAAGCTTGTTTGGTGACTTGGAGGAGGTCCGGCAATGACTACAGCTCTGCTATCAGCAGGGACAGGGGTCACAGCCACTTTTAATTACTGTTGTGCATTAGCTCATCATCTCTGTTACTGCTGAGTTATTATACCGAAACGGTTAAATACATCATGAGACATTAACTGTTGAAAAAGAGCAATTTACGCCTTTGGCAGATGAAGAAAAAGCTGAGGCAAACCGTATTTATTCTGATGAGTTCTGGGGTTTTTATGAGTCCGGAGACCAGGATTTATTTGCATATAGATTTGCATCCATTACGGGAAAGCAGCCATCCCAACGGGGTACTGGGAGCCGTTTGCCATCCCTTACTGGGATGGGCCAGGACCAGTTCAAAGGCCCGGACCCTGAGAGGTTACACCGCCCTAAGCGCATCCGTATCGCCACAGGGAACCTCCAAGCAGATGGGCCTTTCTCAGTAAGTCTTCCCTTTTCCGCAGTGCCCGTCCCAGCACGCTCCAAGGGCACGGTGCAGCCCCTGCCCGGTGGGAGGGAGGAGGCGGGACGGGCCAGGCACGTGCCAGAAGTGTTTCGGATTTGGCACGACGGAACGCCACCACCTTCCCTCCCTCCCTCAATCTGTTCCCCAGCTTCTCCGCTTCCTGCGCCGGTCCCTGATGTTCTGTCACAGGCTCCCCGTGGGAGCTGGAAGCAGAAAATGCTCCTGCCACTCGCGACGGCTAAGCCTGCTCGTGTTCCAGCTGGTAAGTCATAAAGAAATGGTAAAACACAACCCCCTCAGGGCTGCTGGGAGCCGGATCGAGTTTTTCCATCTCTCCCCAGAGATGGCTCTTTATTCTCACACTGACAAAACTAATGGCCTCGCCGGGTCCGACAGTGACAAAGCAGCCGGTGGCACTGGCCCCATCCGTGCAGTGTCACGCGTGACGGGGCCGGACCCCCATCCCGGTCCAGGGACGGCTCTGCCCAGGTCCCCCTCATGGCGATGCAGGCCCAGGCTCCTCGCAGCTAGAGATCACGTTTCTGGATAAATATTTAATTTTTAGGAATGAAATCTTAATTACTCCACCAGGTTTCGCAGTGAGGCTGTAATGCAGGCGCTCTCCCCAGTGCTCGGGCAGACACATGCGGTCGGGGTCCCTGCACCCACCCAGCCCCGCTGGAGCGTCCCCCCGCTAGCAGCCCCACGCCGCTTGCCGTGGCTGTTTGGGATCTGCACTGCGGATGTCCAGGAAGAGCCGAGCGGGTGCTCGCGCTGCCGGGGGAGGCACCGCGTCACCTCTCGGGGTTTCCCGCACCCAGCGGGTTCATGCCGGTGCCAGTCGGCAAGGCCGGGCAGGTGGATGCCTGCACACGGGGTGCTCCTCCATCATTTAATCTGGAGTGATGCATATAGAAATTTAGATCAGGCAGCTTGACATTCCTGACTGCTGAGGCTGTGAATCGATGGCCTCTCTACTCCCTGCCGGGGAGATCGATTCCCCAAGCACAATGGATTGGTTTCATCACTTTGGTTTCACCTTGTCAAAGTCATGTCTGATTTACTTTAGTCTGGAGGGCAGATTTTAAGTATTTTATTGCATTTTGTAATCTCGCTGCACGTCTTGCTAATCGCCCTGCCCTCTGTGCGGCAGGAGCACGCCTGGAACCTGGCGCGGTCAACAAACACCCCACGAATGATGCTCCCCTTTCCCCCGAGGAGCGAGAATTTAGCAGGTTTGCCAGCGCTGCTCCGACTCTCCCAGCCTCGGGCACTCGGCCGTGCCAGCACGGAGGCCGTGGGACCTGACTTACCCTGCGGGGCTCGGTCCGGGGCCGGGGGTGTCCCACAGCATCCCGGTGCACAGACCCCACCGCTCCGGCGCTGCGGCAGCGCTCGGCCCGGGAACAGGCTCTGGCGGAGGTGGGGCAGCTGCTCCGCTGCAGACCGGTGGGCTTGGGCTCAGTGGGAGCTTCGGACATGGATGAGGAACAAGCCGCCCAGTCCGGGCAGGGCCAGGTCAGAGCATCCCTGGGAGCTGGAAGTGGAATGTTGCCCAGACTCAGAAGCAGCTGGGAAACATCCTCGGGATTGGCGTGTCCCTGTGGGGAGTCCTGGGGCTGTCCCTGAGTGGGAGGAGGCTCAGTCCAGCCGGAGTGTTTGGTCAGGTCAGAAAAACAAAGTTTTGCATCTTTCACCAAAAGCAATGAAAATAAAAAATGTTACTGCAGCTAGCATGGCTGTAAACTCACTCTGGGATAGATGGTGGCCAGCCCTGTGAGCTTCCTAATGGCTTGTTGTTAGCAAAATTATTTTCCCGCTGCTTGGTTTGGCCCAAATTCTGCTTTGTCCAATTATACTCCTGGGTGAGCTTCCTGAATGTAAGTATTGATCACTCTTCAGACAGGTTTTCTGTCTGTTCTGTACATTACCTCTGCTCTTCTTCAGGTAATCAATTATATTTTTATAGCTACGGGTATTAATCAATATACAGTAGCTATCTTAATTGATTTGTCTAAGGCCTTCAATACACAGCCCATCAGTTATCCGGGAGGGTCGGGGCCACGTGTGTGGCAGGGCAGTGGGTGCGAGGGGTCCCCACGAGGCGACGGGAAGAGGGGTGCCGGGAGGGCACCGGCTCCAGGCCCTTTCCCAACGCCTCCGTCAGGTTCCTGCCGTGGTCCCTGCCGGCCACCACCGCTCTGACTCCCCCCTCGCTGCTCATTATCATTATTTATCTGTTACGGCTGCATCTGGAGGCCACAGGAAGGGTCAGGGAACATGCGTACAGAGAATTAGCAATAATATTTCAGGGGGGAAATATATATCTCCTGTTTTAAACGGAGCTAGGAGGGGTAAGTGGGCTCCCTGCGCCTGCCTCCACCCGGTCCATCTGTCACCGCGACGGCTCCCCAGCACCGCGCTGCACGGGGAAAGGCACGCTTCACACTGCCGGCGCTGTTCGTGACGCTAGTTAAATGGATGACTTAAAGTTCCGATACTTGCACGGGAAACAATAAACATTTGTGGTTGGAAAGGACCCTCGGGATGCTCCTGCTCTCCGGGGGCGGTGGGTGAATGCGTGTTTCCGCAATGCCGAAGTCCCGTCGCTCTGACCCAGGGGGGCTGCGAGCCTCCGCCGGCAGAGCCGGGCACGAGCCGGCCGGCGGCACTGGGCTGGGCGAGCACCAGGCTGGAGCCAAGCGGGCGTGCGAGGGTTAATTTGGGAAGATCTGTGTTGATAATAAAGCTGCTTTTTTCCTGGCGATGATATGATCGGAGCGGGGTTGCTATGGCAACGGTGGCTCTAGAAACCCCCGACCGCTGGCGGCGGCTGCCGGGTGCTCCCAGGCCGGGATGTGCCCACCACCACCATCCCCTGCCCACCACCACCATCCCCTGCCCATCACCACCATCCCCTGCCCACCATCGTCATCCCCTGCCCATCACCACCATCCCCTGCCCACCACCACCATCCCATGCCCACCACCACCATCCCCTGCCCACCACCGTCATCCCCTGCCCATCACCATCCCCTGCCCATCACCATCCCGTGCCCACCACCACCATCCCCTGCCCACCACCGTCATCCCCTGTCCATCACCATCCCCTGCCCATCACCATCCCCTGCCCACCACCGTCATCCCCTGCCCACCACCACCAACCCCTGCCCATCACCATTCCCTGCCCACCACCCCAACCC
>JANZLQ010000055.1:20058574-20087810 GCA_026212715.1 Elanus axillaris | reverse complement strand
CCGCGCTGCCGGGCGCTGGCGCCCACGGCCGGGCCGGGGGTCCGCGGCGCGGAGCCGCCCCTCGGCGCGGGGCAGCGCGGAGCGTCGGTTCTGGTCACCAGGGGGTAGCATTGGTTCGGCGCTGCCGCGGCTGCCGCTGCGGCGGCACACAATGGCTTCGGCGTCACGGAGGGCTGAGCCGCCTTCGAGAGAAGGTGGATGCCGGTTTCTTTCTGACAGGAGCCAGGGAACAATGCGTTTCCATAAGGGAACGTAAAATTGCATTTAGAAGCGACCGCAGCCCCTCTGTCATGTTGCATGGAAAAAAGCATCTGTTTTTAGATTTAGTCCTTTTCAGACCTTGAGGTCGGTGATTCAAGTGGACATTAAACTAATACAGCAAGACAACGTTGTTACAATTGTCTGGTGGCTCTTCCGAAAACCTATCGGTCCTTTCAAATTCTCGTACTTCATTTAGAGCCGCTCCTCAGCCGGCTTTGTTCCCCCCGGGGAGCTCTGAGGACTCACCGGCACACCTAAACCTGCTTCTCTTGAAAACCAGGCTGATCCGTGATGTATTATTCTGCATCTTCACAGTTCTGATGGGGTAATCTGGTCGGAGGGGCAGGCAGGTGAACCGGCCCCCGTCCCGGCAGAGGGGTTCCCGGTCCTGGCTGTTATTACTTGGGGGCCCCCGTGGCTGTGAAGAAAAGGCTTGTCAGAGCCATACCTCAGCAGCCAGCACTTGCCACAGACCTTGGTTCAGGCTGGGAAAAGCATTCTACATTTTTGATGTAATGTTTCCTAATGTTTCACCCAACAACCCATAAATTTCACAAGAACAAGCCTATAAAGGGTTTGTTTCAGGAGAAAAGGACAGATTGCTACAGGCTGTAACTCTGCAGAGTGAGAGGCCTTTAAAGAAGCTCTTGACAAACAGCAAAAGAAGTAGTATACATGCACAGCACCACTTGTCAGGGGACGGAGCCTGCCCACCGGGAGCATGGGCTGGATCTGGCCTTCCCGTTCGAGGCCGGAGCAGAAGGCAGGGCCCCATCCTGGCTGCTCCTCCAAACCTGCCTCCTCTCACCAGGCTCCTGCTCCGCATGGCACGGGGACGGATCCTCGGTCCGCACCAGTCCCCCCGCAGCAGTGGCAGTGCTCAGATAATGCACCTCCTGGGGACAAAGAGGGCAGCGCGAAAATGGCACAAACGCTCCAGAGGAGCTTTCCCAGTGGACAGCAGAGCACAGCACGTTGCTGGGGCAGTCAAACTGAGGACACTTCTTACCCCACCTAATCAGCTAAATTTAAAATTTCTCTAAACAATTATTTTAAAAGCGAGGAGAAAGACCTTTCTGTGTGTGAATGATTACATTGCTCACTGACCGTGCTCCATGAACTCAGGTCTTTGTTGCCACCAAAGCAGTTTCTGTACCTTTTTGCGTGCGCGGTTCCTACAGATTTATACTAAATGCTCTTCAGACTTGTTAGTAACAGTCAGCAAGACAATCAGCACACGCTAAAGTCTTGCTCTGACAGTGCAATCAATTAAATATCAATTAATCAGTTAATCAGTATAGAGGATACACAGAACAATGCCAGGGATGGCTAGCTTCTAACCCGGAATGTCTCATGCCCGTTCCACGTATGTAGCTTGACAGGTGTGTTATTTTTTTGCGAGAGAATTTCAGACAGTGGGGTTTCCAGTCTGCGGGGCAGAGCTGGACCAGTGCTGCAAATGCTTTCCCATGTGTACTCATTAGAACAGCTAAATAACTCCCTTCCTCCACATCACTAGTGTTCGCATCTTCTGCCATGGTCATTTTCAGTCAATACCCTTGCAAGTGAAATTTAGTAATGCTCCTGAAAAGCGCTTTTTAAACTAAAATGCTCAAATATTCTCATAGCTGCATAACAGATCATCAGTGTGAAGTTGACACTGAGATGCATAATTATAATGCTGTGTCCTTGTTGTTACCTGTGCGAGGCAGGAGGAATGAGAAACAAACCATGCATCCTGCATAACTCAACACGCGTCAGGAGTTCCCACTGCTGACCTCAAGCTTTCCTGTCCTGTAGAGCCAAGGCTTTATCAATGCAGAAAAATCAGAGAACTTGGAGCAAAAAAAAATGTTCAAGAATTTAGGAATTTGCTTCTAAATAGGAAGAAACTAAATTTGCCATGGAAGCTCTCACAAATTCCTCTTCCAGCTGTGGAGATAGGACAGATGCCAAGATCCTGGCGTACCAAATCTTGGCACTCTCCAGGACTCTGGCTGATACGTGTTTCTCACAGGCTCTGCGCAGCTGAAAGGATCTGGCAATCTCCATCACAGCCATCCCAGCACCCCGCCGCCCCGTTTCCTCTTGGGGACACACTCTGGCCCTGGGAGCAGCCGCCCCATGGGTTGGCGCTGGGTCTCCTCCGCCTCTTGTGCCGGAGTTGGCTCCTCCTGCCCTGGGGACCCCGGCATCAGCGGCTGTGTGAAACGGTTCCTCAGCACTGACATTTGTGGCACTGGTGCTTTGGTCCTGGGGGAGTTGTTTGAATGGTTCTATTTCTAGAGCACTCCTTCTTGCTCTTCCTTCCTTCTTGACTGTTCACACTAGAAAGTCTCTCCATCTGCATCCTTCCGCCCTGCGAACCCCCGAACACTTCTCACGGTAAAGCCAGGACAGGTGGCCCTGGAGACCTTTTCACCTCAGGCTTGTCCTGCCTGTGCCTTAACCTGATTTGGATGTGTCTGTGATGTGAGTGATACACCTACCCAGAGCCTGAGACCTCCAGAAGCCACTGCTCGTTTCCATAGACCCCCATAAATGGATAACTGGCTCTTTTAATCTTGTTACTAAATTGTAATGGAATTATCCCTCTAATCCTTTGGAGCAAGAGCAGAACTCAGCCACCAATATAAAATTAAAAAAAAAAAAAAACCCTACAGTAATCATAGATTTTAAAAGTATTTATTTTGTGCTGCTCTCAGATAGGCTGTATATAAAATTTTATTTCAGAGGAATAATGCCATGTAGTGCACTTTGTGGCTGCACTGTGATTAAGTCCTTTTTAATCTGCTGCGTATGTTGAGGTGCAGCGCTTTCCCAGCACAGCTCCCTCCATGCCAGACTCTCTATTAATGGGGTTACCGGCTTATCGGAAAGAGGCAGAATTACCCAGCTACAGGAGGTTTTTACTCTGATCTGCTTAGAAACCCGGGCCATTTCAGGGCAGGGAGGGCTCAGGGACCGTAAGCCTGTTTCTTCCTCAGGACCACGTGCCCCTCACTGCTCTATTTTCTTGCAAGGAACTTTCTAGCTGGTAAATCTGTTTAGAGTGATTGGTTCCTGCTGCTGCTCTGTCTGTCTGTCTGTCTGCCTCACCACGGGCAGTAACTGGCCGCTGCCAGGACGGGCAGCTAACACTGCTGACTGTGGGATGGGGAAACAAAAGACGGAGCCAGCAGACAGGTCAGCAAGTGCCTGGTCGCTGAGATTGCCTGGACACAGTCAGAGTGAGCACAGCAAATGCATGTCTGATGATGGAAAAAATCGTTGGCAGGAAGAAATCATAGGATGAGGAAGTGCAGTTGGCTCTGCAGCCCGGGGTACCTGGTGCCATCAGGAAAAGGCAGCTGGTGCTGCCACGGTGCAGTGCACGGAGCCATCCGGCTTGTAACCCCGCTGCAGCGTCCTCCTCCTCGCCAGCATTTTGCAGTAACAGGTCCTGTTCGTTCCCTTTCAACCCTAGCTCCCAAATCTTGACTCTGAGAAGTGGTGGTGAAGCAGGGATGGGGACTAGGGCAGTGGAGGCTGCAATCAGGACAAGCAGAACACGTCGAGAAGGGCTTTTTTTCATGCAGCACAACCCCGATGTCGTGGGGGCATGAGGAAAATTGTTTGGCTGATGCAAAAGCATCCTCTGGAAACAGATGGGGTTACAGACAGAAACATGTCCCTGCCCACGTGGGCACGGGGGGCTCGTAGCAGCATTCCTGCGATGTGAAGGAAGAAACGTCGGTGTGAGGGACCTCGAGTCCTGGTTTGCTCTGCGCCTGGCATGTGGGGTGAGGTAGGGAGTGAGAAAGGAGTAGGTTAGGGATGTGCTAGCGTCTTGTCACAATGCATTTGCTGACCTTTCCGTAAATATTTCTCAGAAAAGGCTAAATGCCCGGGTCAGTTCAGAGGGTGCTGTGCTGTGATCAGCACTTTGCCTGGGGCCACGGCCACGGCTGCCTTTGACAAATAGCAGTTGACCTGAGCCACTGCGGGCGCAGGCAGCCGTGCGGCACGGGGGCAAGCCTGGCCCGGCAGCTCGCTGCCGGCTTAAACTCCATTGTGTGTGCCTGCTGCCTGCCGCTTCGGAGGGTCTGTTTCTAACGGCCATAACTTTGTGTAGCGGGCAGATGATGTTTTAGAGAAACTAATACAATTTAGTCCTTAATAAAGTAGACGTTGCAGAACACAAGATATTTATGAAATGCCGCTTCTCACCTGATGACTTTGCCTCGATTTTCTAACCCCAAATGAAAGAGGTCTTATCCATTCACACTGCAAACACCAGCTATGAAGTGGAAAGAGTAATTTCGTGGAATGTGATATCATCTGACTTAAAAGAACATTACACGAGGGCAAAAAAGGGTTTTTTTTTGTGATTCTAAATGTGAAGTGTATTCCTTCTTTTTTTGTCGTTTGATGGCAGAAACTACTGCATGGAAATTAAAGCTTGGAGATTCATACAGTGAAGTCTCATAGCCCAGACTCCTGCAAGCACTATGCTACTAAATACAAACAGCTGGAGAAACACCGTCTGTCAGAAGGACGTACTGCGGCTGGCATGGCATTTTGTCAGTTCCACCAGTCCACGAAAAATCTGCCCTGGTTTCTTACATCAATTTAACTCTGGATCACGTTGGACCAGCTTGCACTGCTGAAAATGAAGCTGATGTGATGGAACCTGGTAACAAATCTTCACGACAGCGTTTGAGCACAGGAGGCTGCACTGGACTGGAGTTGGGCTGGAGCGGAGCACCTGCGCAGAGCAGCCCTGGGTCCTGTGCACGCTGCCCTGGCCACGTCTGCGAGAGAGCAGTCCGGGGGGAGGGAGGCGAGGGAGAGACTTGCTGCACAGCGAGCCTGCAACGTGCTTTCCTTTCCATGCCAAGTACCTGGCATGCCAGTGCTTTCCTGAGCGATTTTCTGTTCCCACTCCAATCCAAATGCTGTCTGCGACTGTGCATGACTGCTCCCTGCTCGCACTCACCTCCGGCACAATTGCTGCCTGCTAACATCCACCTCCTGCTTCCCAGAGATGCAGACACAGAGAGGGAATTTGCTAAAGGTGGTGTCAGAAGTTCAACACCCCCGTGGCATCTGAAATGCTTGAGAAATGCTCAGGAGGTTGGCATGAGCGTCAAGGATTCGGCGTGCCTCCCCAGTCTGACACAGGAGGCTCCGCGAGCGAGTTTGCACAGTGGTTGTTCCATTACGCGTGTGCGCAGGAATGTGTGTGCATGTGTGCGTGGGAATGCCTTAGGCCCCCAGCCTGCAAAGATTTATGTACGTGCTTAACTCTTAGCAGATGAGAAATCCCATTGAGACTATGCATGTGCTACAGGTTAAAGACAGGCATAAAGCTTTGAGGAGTCTAAATCTTAGATTATAAAGATTATAAATTTTAGGAGGACAAGGCCGGCCTCTGTCTGTACAGCAGCGGTGTCCTGCAAAGGAGAGACAGCTTCTGCCTGCTGTTGCACCACCTCACGTTCGTCCCCCGTGTTGGCACCGGCACGGCAGGACGGCACCGGCGCGGCCCCTGTGGGTGCCAAGCATGGCTGGGGGAGAGGGTCTGGGCAGGCTGCTGGTCACGGTGTGGGCATCAGGGGAATATATTTCTCGATGCACTAGCTCCAACAACTCAAGGGAAGGGAATGCAATGAGAAACAGATGATACATCCATTCCTTTTCTGGCACTGGAGCTCCTATACTCATAAGCGGGACCGTGGAGCGAGTCACAGGCTGCTGGTGACACTCGCCCAGGTCTGGGGGCTCCTGGCGGGCATCGGCCCCTCTCCTGCTGCCTTGGCAAGACCGTGGGGAGCTGACGTGGCGGGAACCGAATGCAAAAAAACGGGAACGTGCCTGAGCTTTGACAGAGCAGCTGCGCTCAGGTGGAGCTGTGCTGGGCAGCAGAGCTCACCGTGCAGGGCCAGGACTCCGGAGGTCCCTGCTGGCCACCAGCAACCCGGCCCCGTCACAGGGAACGCTGCGGCACACAGGTGGCACCGGCCATCCGCTTTTGCTTGGTATAATTTCAGAAAGACAAGGCAAGAGGAAACTATTACCTCCTACTCTGTATTTTTAATTCATATTTTCACAGCTCTGCCTGTCCTAAATCCCAAGCAGATGGTGTAACTCAGCCCGTCTCCTCCAGCAAGGATGATCCCCGGGGCCTCCCTGCAGAGAGTGTGCATTTCAAAGGATAATTCCACAAGCACTTCTTAACCTGATCCGGAAACTTCTGAGCATCCGTATACTTCATCACTCTTCACACAGACCTGCCCCTGCCTTGCACCAGCTCCCACTGGGGTTTCCTTTTCTCTTTTAAAAGGTAAGCAGAGTCACAAGCTTAGATGCGGCCTTGGAAGCAAATGTAGGTGAGAAATGCAAGAACCAAAAGTAAAAAACCAAAAAATAAAAAGAGAAAAGAAGGAAAATGCCTGTATGACTTGTCTGATTTATGCTACAAAAATGGGAACCGTCCCCCCACCTTCCAAGCACGGAGGTGACCCCAGCCTCGGGCGAAGCGGGGCCGAGGGAAGCCCTTTACAAAGCAGCCCCTTCCCTGCACCCGCAGCACCTTTTTGTGCTCGTGAAGCATTTCTGCTCTAACAAATCCCCTTTGATAATTGTGTTGCAAAAGCCTCACTCTGAATATTTAATAGAATTATTGCTAGTTATCAGCACAAGTAGGTGATAAATCACAAGCCACCTTTACCCAACACCAGGCAGAGGCATTAGGGGGTTTCAATCACATTTCCCACCCTGCCCCCCCTTGTCAGAATGACCGTGAATTAAAAAGAAAAACAAACAACCAACCTGCCCCCACCTCCCCAGGGTTCACTCCTTTAAAAAATCAAAAGCTAAAGAAGCTCTTCCAGGCTCTGGCCTGGGCCCAGCTGTCCCCAAGTGCCAGAAGCCCAACTTTCCGGTGCCCTCGACTCCCTCTGGCGCTGCCTCCCCGGCAGAGCCCTCTGGCTCTGCCCCCCTCCGCCGTGCGTGAATGAGGTGATCTTTTAGCTGCCCTTTGTCTTGGAAAAAAATTAATTCTCATTTGCATTACCTCGACTAAATGTCACCCACCGATATTTTGTTAGACATTAGCAATGCTGGCAGAGAGGGGCACGGGATAATTGCGTTCTGCCTAGCGGTGGGATTTACATAATTTCAGACAGCAATTAAAGAATCCCTGGGAATTTTTTTTTTTTTTCTCTTCCAACCTCCCCTACAAAGAAAGTGTTCGTTTACATTAAGCGCTCAGCTCCTCGCTGTTCATTTGCATAAAATTAAAGGTTTTTGTGTTCTGGAACAGCAGGGTAACATTTAAAATTCCGTTTCAAAAAGCTCACCTTAGAATAATAAAATGTTAATATCATTTCACGGGCTGGAGAAGGTTGCCAGCTGCCTTTCACTTCAAACTTTTATCCAATACTAACTGTTTGGGTGGGTGATATTATTAATATTTTTTTTTTGTTAAGATATAAACTTTCTTGAAAAAGTGCAGGGATGTAAATGTGCCTGCTGATGGGTCTCTGCAGGGCTACTCCAGAGCAGAATGTTTGTTTACTCCATAGTTTTTTAATTAAAAAATCATGCAAAAGAGCAGCAGTGGAATATTACAGGCTTTAATGTGCCGTCATACTCCAGACTATGGGAGGAAACGCAATTTGGATCAAAACCCTTTCATTTGCTTTCATGGAAATGGAAGCGGCACTCCAACGCAAGTCTGTAACACGAGTTAACTTCCTCTCCGAGGCTGCATTTCCGTGCCCAGCGCAGGGCCCGGTGCCTGTGCAGGCTGGGAGGCAGGAGGTCCAGGCAGCAAAGGTGGCATCGTGGAACGACAGCTGAGACCCAGGCCCTGGCTTCCAAGGCTGGTGCTGTCCTCCCCCCCCGGCCCCCTCCCTCCCGCAGGCTCACCTGGAGCCCAGGGGAGGTGGAAGGGCCGGCGAGGAGCAGCTCTTGGCACTCGGGTGCCCACCCAGCCGCACGCTTCCAGCCCCCTCGGCACAGGCAGGGACCACGCAGCCCCTCGCTAGCAGCCACCGCTCCGGCCGGGAAGGGAGCGGGCAGCTGGCCCGCAGCTGCTGAGGAGGAGGACGGCCGCCCAGAGGGGCTCTGTGCCACGTCGCGTGAGGGAAAGGGCCAGGAGCAGAGGCCGGAGGCTGTCCAACCTGACGCTTTCCCAGCCATCAGCTGCCTTTATTCGGAGCACTCTATCAGCACTGAATAATAAAAAATGACATTTCCATTTGAGGACGACAGTGCTGAGGTCCCTGAATGACCTTTCTCATATCACCAGGGTCTCTCGCGCCTGGAAAGAGTTGTCAGCAGCATCCCCCATCCCATGCACTAAGGACGGAGCCCCCAGCAAGAGAGCCTCTCCGGGGGGGGGGCAGGAGAAGCTCCGTGGCAGAGGACAGGCTCCATGGCAGAGGAGGACAGGCTCCGCGGGACTCTCCCACCGCTGCCAGGCAGGGACCATCCCACAGGGCTGGCAGCCACCAGCAGGCATGTCCCCTTGCCGGGGACGCAGCTCCCATCCCCTTGAGCAAACCCTGGAGATGTGGAGCCTCTCCCCCACGCCGTGACAACTCCAAAGCAGAGCTGGTCCCACTGCAGGCAGGAGGACCGTGGCCCTGGGGGTGCAGGTCGCCCATCCCGCATGGCGGTGGGCTGGCACAGGCTCTGCAGGAGGAAGAGCGTTGGCGCTGGTGCAGGGAGCTGGGACACGAGCAGAGGCAGCTCTCGTCAGCGATGCAGATTCACCCCCGGAGCAGCAGGACGCTGTCACCTGCATGGTCCCGTGGTGGCTTCGGCGGAGGAGCCGTGGCAGCAGAGAAGCCTCAGTAAATCGTGCGCGCGATGCACCTCATGGGGCAAGGCAGGAGCAGTGCTGCTGGGAGGTGAGGGCGAGGGGACAGTGCTGCAGTGTGACTTTCACTGCAAGATGAGGTGGCAAATGTCCCACAGCAAGGATGGGACTCGGTCACAGTGGATCAGGAACACCTGGGGGGCTCCGAGTGCCCGGGGAGGGAAGTTTTGGGCAGCAGGTCCCACGCTGGCTGGAAATTCAGGTCAGGAGGAGAGTCTGGCCTGGGTCCAGCCCCTCTGCTGGCTTTGTTGGCCAGGGACGGCAGAGCACGGGTGCCACGCTTGGCTGGCACGGCCACAGGGACCGGCGGGCTGGAAGCCCCTGGGAAAGGGGCTCCAGAGACATACATCTGTGTGGCTCCTCTGTGCCAGGCAGCGGGGATTCGGCAGCGATCCCTCCGACAGCCGCATCCAGCTGTCACAAAGATGCCCGACGTGCTGGAGCGCACGGTGTGCAGCTGGCAGCACCGCAGCCCGTGCCGTGCCAGGAGCGCGCAGCCAGGCCGGCCTGCGCCAAACACGTCCAGCCATCCCGTCAGCCAGAGCGGGCCGCGAGCGCGGCCAGGCCCTGGGCCTGGCAGCCATGTCCGTCTGCCACAGGCGGGGGGACAGAAGCGGCTGGTGGGCTGCAGGGCCGACCCTGCCCCGCTCCGGAGGGCTCCGGAGGGGCGGCACTGGAGAGTCCTGCATGGCTGTCGGAGGCTGCAGGCGAACCCAGGGCAGGGTGCTCTCTTTTTTTAAGGCAGAATGCCAAAAGCACCCTCCCGGCCTCCACCCCAGCCCCGCGGGTGCCAGCCTGGGCACAGGACCACGGAGGGCGAGGGGGGTCAGGCTGCCCTGTTCCCCAACACTCATGGAGTGCCGCACCCACGCTCACCATCCCTCCCTTCGGCAACCTTATCCTCAGGCCGCTCCTCCGTGGCCACCACTGGCCACCAGCGCTTGCCCCCTCCCGCCAGCGTCCCTCCCCAGCACCCCCGTTGCACCCCACGGCCGTCGCCGGAGGCTTCCCTTACAAAGGGGCTCAGCTGAGGCAGAAGGAGATCTTCCACCTGGTAGTCCTCTTATCTGCCACCATTTGGGGCTGCTGTAGGATTGTTGCAAAAAGTATTTCATTAAAAACGAATCCGAATCCCAGCCGTTCTGTTATCTGACTGGTTCACAGGCAGGAGAACACCGAGCACAGTCTACAGTGTCTGGTGCCCATGTTTGATTCCTGCTTTAGTCTCCAGGCCACCGAAACTCCTACCTGCCTGCCAGCAAGTGGCGTTTTTTCTTAACGATTTGCACAGAGAATCTAAACCTTTGCAGCTACGTCGGACACGAGCACAGGACAGACTCAGGCTTGTAAGCATCCAGCCTGCCAGCGACCTGTTACGAATGTTTTCCAAACTGTTTTCTGTCGCTGGGAAGTGAGAATTATCATTGTATCCCTGTAAAAAACCAATATAAATTAGGATCAGCATGCTGCATACTTCACATGAGAAGCTCATAAGTAAAACATATGCCAGTCTAGTGTCAGCCAGCATCTTCATCGCCCGTGTTGCCTCCTCTGCCAGGTCATGTCTCCGTTCTCCGGGGTTTTCTGTCCACTCCACACGCTCCTCCTGGGAAGTTTTAAAAGCCAACACACAACTGACTGTATTATGGGCAAGCGAAGCAAAGAGCAGCCAGCAAAGCAGAGGATGAAGAATAGAATGTTTTACCTGGGAAAAAGCGGAGCGACCTACCTCTTCTGTGAATGCCCAGTGCAGGCAGCAGCAGAGCTGGGAGGTGCCGGGCAGAGTTCCCCAAAGAGCGGGGTACTGCACCCCCAAAAGAGATGGGGACCATGCACCCACTTCTCCTCTAATGCCCCAGCCCCTCTGACTGAAAGGATGGGATGGTTTAATTTATAAAGCAAAAAAAAAAATAAAAAAAATAAAAAAAATTGCATTTTCTTTCATTGTGCTTTTAACACACTAAATATTTTTCCGCATCTGTTGTGTTGGGACTAGCAGGACTGACATTTTTCTGCTCAAAATGACCCGTTAAGACTGCTGTCCCACAACACGGACGCGTTTGTTAGCATACATCACCTGGCCCTCCCACTCGTGGGACCCCAGAGCATCGCACGCGAGCGTGGTGCACGCGCAGAAGCGCCGGACGTGCCGCCGCGCGTCAGGCTCACGGACGTCGAGATGCGCATGTGGACCACGAGAAGGCTCGACGCTGAGGAGGAAGCTGTGGGTTCACGAGCTGATCAAAACCCAGGGCTCCATCCTTATGGGAAACATTAACTCTTCAGAAGCCATTTGCTGTCTGGATGAAAATAAAACAAACTCTAAAAGTGGAAATGAAAAAGATCTGCTTGGGAATTTCTCTTAGGAAAAAGTCATTAATTCATTTTAAAATTTTTCATTTCAAAATTTATTTTCATTACTTTTACATTATTTTATGACATCAATAGTAGCGCATAATGTGACCTGTCATATCATGTCAAGTCATGTCATAATATGCATAATAGTAGAGGAAGTGCATAATATTACATGTCATATTGACATAATCAGAATATTCTATTATTATTGACTTTGTCAAACTAATCACAACACAGGAACTACTTTGCTCTAGAAAATAAGATTAAGAAGGTGCAACCTATGCCAAATATTAGTTATTTCCCTTTGCAACTGTTCTCTTACGTTTCCAATGCATTTGTGTACAAATATTTAGATTGGTATATTACATCAGGTGATGTACTGCTACATATAAGTCCATGAAATAATGGAACAAGAAAAATGAAAACAGTCCAAGTAAAATTTTCAGTTTGAAACTCTTTCAATTCTTTTGTAATAGACAATCCTCAAAACAAAACCTAAGAAATCTTCTATGCATGAAACTTAAAAGTTCCCATTATAAACCACCTAAATTAAATTAGCTGTGTAAACAGAACCCTTTTAGCGAAAATTCCCCAGTAGCTCGGCAGTGTTTGCAGAGGAACGGTGCCGGCGGTGCCGCCCTGCAGGGTTGGAAGCACCACGTCGCGCTCCTCCGTGCAACAGCTGTGCACCAACGTGCGCACACCCGCTTGTGCACGCACGGCCATACCTGCTTCGTCAGAGCCGCCCCCTCCACACTTGGGCTCACACTGAGCCCACTGGGGTTTCTAATTGACTTGACATGTTATAAATTGCCTAACTTGGTTGTGATTGCTGTGAAGAATGGTACTTTAAAGGACTCAATATCTGTATATCTCCCTTTGATAAACATTGGCTTGCTGAGCTTAGATCTTATTTATTTACCCTTGGAGCAGGTTCATTACTATGTATTAGGTAGATATGACATATTTATGGAAATATGGGGACTCTTTGTGGAATATATTAAGATTAAATAAATCATTGACTATGTGGTCAAGAACTACAGCAATCCTGATGAATGATTCCATGATTTTTTTTTGATCCTTGTATAATTTTAGGAGCCATCCCCTTTGTCTTCCTGGACTCCTGCAGAATTTCCCACACTGGGAAACGCAAGACGTGCACCTTTGCTTGGGAAGAAAGCTCCAGGTCTCACGTGGCCTATGCCCTGCATGAAGGGCTGGGGATAAGGTGCCTGGGAGACCCCCAGCCCATCCAGATACTGAAACCCAGCCCCCAGGAACCTGCTTAGCAAGCTGAGAAATGGTTCCGATTTCGTTATCCCACGTCATCCCATTCACTGTAATCTGCTGCATGCATCCATTAGCCAATGAATTTACATATCTAATGGCGCATTTTCACAAATTAGTGGTAATTACATTTAAAACAGCTATTTTGATACAAATCAATGAGAGCCACGGCTAATGACATAAACACTATTTCACATGTCCCTTGGCCTCTTTACAAACATCAGAGGAGATGTGCAGAGCACAAACTGCACGGTAGCAGCCAGCAGACTCAAAGCAAAAGGCTTTTCTGGTGGGCGTAAGCCGGCCAGGCTTGAACAGAACAGAGCTACCGCGAAGCCTTCACAGCTGCCCTTAGCCCTGTGGTGTTGGCGTTCTCCCCCCTTTTTTCCCCAAACCTGCTTGCATTTTAATAGTTGGTGTTTGGTAATGGTGATATACCAGTCTAAATATTTGTACACAAATACATCGGAAACGTAAGAGAACAGTTGCAAAGGGAAATAACTAATGTTTGTCATAGGTTGCACCTTCTTAATCTCATTTTCTAGAGCAAAGTAGTTCCTGTGTTGTGATTAGTTTGCCAAAGTCAATAATAATAGAATATTCTGATTATGTCAATATGACATGTAATATTATGCAAACACCTGCCCCTGGGCACCCGTGGCACACAGGTGGGGCCAGGGCTGGTCCCCACCGCGGGGAGCACCGCAGCCGTGCCCGGGAGCACCTTGGGCTCTTCCCTCTGCATCAGGTACATTTGTTTTCCAGCGTCTTCGCTCCCCTGGAACGCCTGCTCCCCGTGCCGTCCTCCCAGGCTGCCGGCGGTCCCGCAGGGGTACCTGGCCGCAGGCACGGGGCCGAACGCAGCAGCGGCCGGGATACCTCTGCAAGGCACGCGCCGTGTTTTCCTTTTGGCTCAGGACAACTCATAAAAGCCTGTAAATACCGGGGGATTCTTAAGGATAGTTAAGTAGCAAACTATCTGTTGATAATAAAATTTGCTTGCTTCTCACAGATACCCAATTTGCCTACTATCCAAAGAAAGGAATTGGGTGTCTGCTTCCTAAATTGTTTTAATCTCTGGCAAAGAGTGCTTCTGGCAGAGTCCCTCAGCTGGAAAATAGGAAACGAGTTAGAAACAATAGACAAACGTGAATAATACGGAGCTTAAGATGTCTGATCTCGATCTTGAGAAGCGAAGTTTAAATAGATTCCTCAATTCGCTTGCGTGTGACCGCACTGGGAAGGAGAGAGAGCGCCTTTCCTGGGAGGGCCGGGGATGCTGCGTCGGGTCTGGCAGCGATGCGCACTCCCACCCGGGTACCCGGCACGGGGGGAGAGGGGACACGTCTCCCCCCACGGAGAGGGGACACGGTGCCGCATTGTCAGGCGCAGGCGGATGCCCTCGCCGCCGAGGACTGACACAGGACCATGGCCTTTCGCCGCTTGCCCAGCCTTTAACACAAGGGATCTTTTTTCCTAGTCTTCCCTTCGGAGGCATCTACGCACACCCCGCTGCCCTGACACCCCCCCCAGCCCCGAGAGGGGCCACGCGCGGTGCCGGCAGCGAGGGTCCGTGTGAGCTGCCGTTCCCCCGATGCACCCCCCTGGGTGCTGGGTGCTGGGTGCCCTCCGCAGCGTCCTCCCGCCTGCCTGCGCTCCTGCCACCCGCACGTCTCCGCCGTCAGGCTGCACCTTTGCTTTATCTTTCCAAAAACGTTCTCGAGAGATCTTCAAACGTTCTTCCACAATAGTCTTAAAGGATTTCAAGAGATCTTAAAACCTTGGGGGAAAAAAAAGAACCTTCTGCTTATCTCCCAGCAGAGACGCTCTTTCTTTTGTAACCCTCTTAATAACACTCACATCACTGTGACACTAATGGAACTTTTCTATGCAAAGGGGCCCCTGGGCAAAAAGTTGCCCCCCGCACACCAGGCTAACCCCCTCCTCCCCAGGCCGGAGCTGCACGGAGACCACACCGGCACCTGCCGAACTCGCCTCTGGAGAACGTCCCTGTGCCTTCTGCTCTTGCTGGGCAGAGGGATCCTACAGAGCCGGCATGCGATTTTCGGAACAGATACTGTATTTCTTCTTCTTCTAATCACAATCTTTTCTGCAAGGACAGTGCTCCCGGCATCGCGCTCGAGTGCTGCAAGCGCTGCCCTGAACACTAAAGGAAATGCTCTTTTCCATCGCGCTAAGTGAAACAATTCAAACCGGGAAAATCTTGATAAAAGTTTAATTAGGAAAACGGACTCCATCTGTAACATATCCCCATTCTCCCCATGTATTAACCCTTTTGCCATAAATCTGCCACCCTTGAAGAAACCTGCCTTCCTCACAAAACCTACTCAGGGTTCACATTATTTTAATCAGTTAGAGGGGTTTAATACATTATTGATTTTTAGGAGAATTGAAAAAGCTCCCGTATTAAGTCCAGGTTGCTTATTCTTTCTGTATATGACATTCAGGTACTTGTGAAAAATTATACCAATTATGAAATCAGCCATTTACTGCTTCAAAGTGCAATCAGTTGTCACACTGGAAAGCACTTGCTCCTGAATATTATTAGTTGGGCTATGTGCACAGGAAAGTGCTGAGAGGAAAGACTTTAACCAAAGGGCAATTGCATGAAATTTACTTAGAAATAGCTATTTATCACCCTTGGATTTCCTACTGTTCAAATCCACTGCAGACACTTTATGGAATGAAACAGCCATCTCACCAACGTAACTCAGCCAACTGAGGGGGCTTTTTCCTCACTGACATTAAATGAAAAATTTAGAAGTCATTGTAACAGCTTAAAGATGCATTATCCTTTTTGATGTGCAATTTTAGCTTCATATCAAAAGCCATATAAAATAACCCCCGCACAAACACAAAAAAGGAACTTTTAAAAGTTTTATGACATGTAGTTCATCTTACCTTTTATGCACCTAACAGGCACCGCTTCTCCTGCTGTTCTCAGAGACCATTGCATGATTACCACTATGGGGGAGAAAATATTGCCATAGCAGCAGCAAAACCAGCCGAAGGAAGGATTAGTCTCTGGAGCCTGGGAAATGGAGGGGGAGAAGCTGAGCACCACAATGCCAGCAAATTCCTCCGAAGCCAGAGCGCAGTAGAATTGCAGGAGAGCTGCCCATTAGAGAAACCTTCAGTTGTGTCACAAACTGCCACCATTAATGGGTTTTGCTGCAGGCAATGAAGTGAAAGAGAACATAAATTAAAGAGGGTACATTCAAGAGAAATTTCTAGCTCAGTAAAGATGTCTTGTCCGCTTGTTTTCCAGAGCGGACGAGAATTTTAGAAGGCAAGGTCAACTTCTTCTCAAAGCAGGAATGGGGCTGGTCAGCCCGGGAGTGCTGGCACAGCACCATTGACACGCAGGACTAACACGGTGGATTACGGATAGATGCGGACACTGCTCTTCACCTCCCCAGGCAGCAGCGCGCAGCACAGGGCAAGCACAGCCACCTCCTGCACCTCCCGTGCAAGCGCCGATCCTTCCTCTTCCAGTTTCTCCAGCTAAAATACACAATAGGAATGGAACAACTGGGCTATTTCCATGTTGGAAGCATGGTCAGGTGGACAGTGGTGAGTCTGGACAGAGAGGCGCTCACCATGGGAATACAAATAGTGTTCCCATAGGAAAATGGGAAAGCAGCTCCTGACCCCCAGGGTCTTGAGGACCTAAACCAGGAGCGGAGCGAAGCTCCCGTACCTTTGAATATGGTTGGCTTGTGCACAGCAACAACGTCCAAACCAGCCCAAGGCTTAGGACACAACGCAAAGGTGCTTCCCACCTGCAGGTCTCTCCCAGCTCCTCTCTGGAGAGGGTAAAATCCAGGAATGAAGGGAAGTACCAAACCAGAACCAGTCTCATCCTCCCCTATACGGCAATCAGGTCTCCTGCCAGGTGGGTTAGGGACCTGCTGGTCCCACCGGGGGGGGGGGCTGGACACCCACTCTTTGTTACCAGAGATGTGCTGGACGAGCCAAGGGACCACAGGGATCGCTTCTGCCGCCCAGGTCAGCACACACGTCGCCTTGCTGCGGCCCGCCGGGACAAATCCGAACGGGCTTCCTGCAAGCATGCGTGCTCCAGGCTGGGGAAGTCCCTCTCCGTGCATTTCAGAAGCAGCTGAACCTGGTCCCCAGAGCATTCATCTCTGCTTCCTATGGGGCCCGGGCATGTGCCACCTTTGCTTAAGAAGCCAAACATACCATCGCGGACAAAGTTTCTGTTATTTGCCACAGTCAAAGCCCAAGCTCTAGAGAAGAGGCAACTTCAAAATTATTCTATTCTAGAATTTCAGGTCCAAATCAAGAAAGGGGGGAGGAGGTGCGGAAATGAACTGCCTTTCCGATATCCTTCAGTGTGGCATGGGTGCCTCAGATGTCTAAGACACAGCGTGTTACAAAATGCACCAGCAATAGTCTTAACATGTGACGGCAACCGAGATCTAATAGCCTGCTTTATAGCACAGAAATAATGCAAAAACAGAACACTTACTATATTTTAACTTAGCAAAAGGATTGTTATAATACCATTTAATTTAATAAATAGTAAAGTATTTATAAATGAACCATTTCATAAAGTGTTACCAATTTCTCCATACACAATAATATGATTTGCACAAACGTTTGTCCTTGAGGCAATAGAAATTTTCTTTGCAAATCAATCCTTACAAGGATTGTAATTAGTATCTGTTAAGGCAGCTAGCGGTACCTGTAGCTGTATTTCTCCCATAAAAGCCCTGATTGCTGCAAGCTCTCACACAAAGCTAACGACACAGAAGGAAAATGCACACGTCGTCTAGACTATTCATTTTAATCAGGCAAGAGTGATTTTTTGTGGCCCATTTGATATGACTTTTACACAAGATACAACCTCGCTCCACAGGGGCTGGCGGAAAAGGTCAACACTGCTGTATAAAAATACATTTAAAGAAGGAGTTTAGAAAAGCAAAAGCTACAGATAAGGACCAGCAATGTTCAGGCAGAGCTGCAGGTGTTACATCCATCCAGTGATTTCCGAGAAATTTATAAATCTACTGGTTTGTTTTAAATGCTCAGAAATTAACAAGTCGGAGGCTTATTCTCTGTTCTCTTCTTTCCTTAGCAATGGGACGCAGAGGAGAATGGCTGTGTGATGGTAGACGTTTGAGTTTAGGTGGGTTTTAGCAGATCACGTTGCTCCAGAAAAGACTTTACACCAAAGAGCAAGTCCAGCACAAACTCCTGCACCCTGCCTGGCCGGGAGGGGAGGGCAGAGACCTCACGGCCTCGGCGAGAGGCATTCGGGGCTGCTGGCTCCCAGCGCCAGCACGGATGCTCGTGCCCTGCAAGGTGCCCGAGCCGTCCGCAGAGCCCCGGGCCAGGCGGCTGCTGGCCAAGGCTCAGGGTCCCCGCAGGAGACCCCCACCTCCTGAGGGAGGACCAGCTCTCGGGAGGTCTCTGGCCAGCGACGGTGCCTGCCAGGAGCCCGCAGGAGCAGACTTTGCCGCATACCTTGTGTTGAAGCAGAACCGCATTCCCAAACAGCTCGAGGTGGTGCCCAGAGGATCCGGATTCTGGCGGGGAGCAGGACACGGGGCTGACCGTGCTCGGGGGGGTGCGGGTGTCCTGGGAGCATCCCATACCCAGCCCGATGCTGCCGGCCTGTTTGTGTGCTCTCGCTGGAGCAGCACGCAGCCTTGCCAGCTCCCTCGTGCTTGCTTAAATCAGTGTTTTCCAGACTCTGTCATTATTACGTGCTGTTCCAAAGCAGCGTTTTGCTGGGTGCAGTTTAGCTAATACTGCTCTTGATGATTAGGGCTAGTGCAAAATAAAATGAGCGACCCTCCCGTGGCCAGCAGGAACAACACGAGCCGTCCCCACAGAGCCGGAGCTGCTCTGAACAGCAGCACACAACAAAGGCAGCCCTGCACTGTACACCGTCTCCTGCTTCCCCCGGTAATTAAACCCCCATGCCAGGGCTCTGCAAGCTGGCTGGCAAGGGCAGCCTTCCCGGGAATCCCTCCCGCCCAGGGACAGAAGCCATCATCCAGCAGTCCCTGCTCTGGGGCATCCCACCCGCGGGTGCCCCACACCTCCGCCGACGGCTGCCACGGGACTCCGGCGCTCCTCGGCACGGCCACGGCCTTGCCGGTGGGCAGCTCTGAACTGAGCCAGACATGGGAACGGGAGCCCTTTGATCCCTCCAGCGCAGGCGCGAGTCGGGCTGTCCGCTCTGTCAGGGGGTTCGCCTGGAGCACCCCAGTGCTTTCGGCTGCACGCCAAGCGTGCCACCAGATAGCACAGCAGGAGCTGGATTATTCTGTGAACAAGGTCTAAAATTCCAGCTTTAGGTCCAAGTTTCAGCATTAATCATGCCATTCATCATCATTACCCACAGTCACTCCCCTCGCTGCCCCAAAGGCAGCCGCAGGGGCAGGGGCTGACGCACTTTGTTCCCTTCTCTCTCCAAAGGAAGAGGCCAGGCATCAGTAAGATCATTGATCTGGAGCGTTTGCCTGTCCTCTTGAGCAAGGAGGAGGTTAATTTATCACAGGATGGAGAAAACCCAGTCTTTAAATTCCCTGCTTGCTCTTAATTAAACAAAAACCTACTATGTTTACTAAGCCTCGCCCTGAGGACCCCACCGCCGTGGTGGCTCGGTAGCAGAGTACAGGCAGCCCGTCTTCCAGGCAAAGACCCGTCACATGGGACCAAGCTGACCCCCCTTCCCTCCCCACTGCAAAACAACACCTGGGACAAGAGCTGCCAGGTCTGCGGCTCCAACCCCACAGCGGATCAGCTTCTGCACCCCCACGCTCTCCAGAATGCATTATTCTGCATAGAAAAGCGTATGTACAGGGAGATGGTACTCGAGAAGCGACATCTCCTCTGTCCACAGAGAAAACGCAGCCCCAAGCCCAGCACTCACCCCGCTCTTCTGGCTCCCAAGTGACAAAGCAGCGGTTGCCCCACGTGGGATAGGGACCAGCAGCCACACAGAGTGCCAGGACGTTAATGCTTGCTGCCAGGAGTGCCACCCACCGTGCCACCAGCTTAGCCAGCATCTTTAAACTGGATGCCTCTTGCTCACGCGTCCCCGTGAGTGCTGGACTGGAGGGTGCTGCAGCACATGCTGGGTGCTACAAGGGTGAAGCGGGCCCGTGCCGTGGACTCGTGCCGCAGAAAACCAAAGCCAAGCGCGGCGAGGTTTCGGGTGCCAGCTGCGGCCCCAACACCACGTAACTGCTTCGAACACTTCTGCCAGACAGCCCAGCTCAGCCTGGCTGGCTGCCGTTCAAGGCTGCTCCCAGGGCAGGGTGATGTCTCTCACACAGAGAGTGATGCTGAAGATGCAGCTGGCGAGCCAGAGCATCGCTCAGGCATCCTCAGGCAGGCTCCTCTGGGGGCCAAGGGAGCATCCCGGACCCGGCACCCACCGCGTGGTGGGAGCAGGGCACTGGGCAGCCCTGCACCCACCTCCCACTGGCAACCCACAGCCGCAGGTGCTGCCGTGCCAGGCACTCCGGAGAGCGAGAACAGCCAAGTCCATCACAAACCTGGCTGTGAGTCTGCCTGGAGATCTCCTTGGCATGCTCCAAGAGGTGTGAGTGGAAGATTAATCTTAATAATTACTGTCCTCGGCTTGCCTGGCCCCGTCCAAGCTCAGGCCTCCCCTGGACATGAAACATGCACAGGTCTTCCCCCATGCAGGGCTGTGCTGGGGAGGCTGCGCCCAGCCTGCAGGGAAAACCTGCACCCTGACTGCCAGGCTCAGCAGCACCTCGAGGCTTTTCCCCTCCTGTCTGCAAAGTAAATGAAGTGGGGAGAGTAATACAGTGCACTCTCGCCGAGACCGTCAAGCCTGTGCCTCTCCCGGAGCCGCTGTGCTGGTATTAAACAGACAAGACAAGCTTGCAGTCAGTTATCGGCCAAAAAAATAATGAAGGAACAAGTCGGCAGAGCAAAGCCAAGTCACTCGGACCAGCCAAGTGGAGAATCTAATTTCTTGCAGGTTCCCCAGCAGCAAAGCGTCTCCGTGCCGTGGCCCTGCGCGCGCCGAGAGCTCCGACCCAGCGGCTGCAGCCGCTCCATCGCCCACGGGGCCGGGGGGAGTGGGTGCAGACCCCGGGACCAGGGGAGCCAGTGGGGAAGGGGCTGCCCCGTTCTCATTTTCTAGAGCGGGGCTCGGTCATCGCAGGAGCCGGCTCTGCCTGACACAGGGGGACACTCACCCGTCGCTGCGGAGCTGCAGTCCGGGCTAAGGACACAAAGCAGCACGCAGGGGCCCAGGGCTCTGGAGCGCTTTCAGCCCAGCAGCCGAACAGCCGAGGGCAGGCAGGTCCCAGCAGACGCCTGGCCCTGCACCCACGGCGGTGCGGAGGGGCTCCAGCACCACGGGTCCCACCACGGGTCCCAGCAGCGCAGCCATGCAGCGACCAGGGTGCATCAGGGAGCGGGGGGCCCATGCCCCCAGGCAGGGAAAACCTGGTGTCCTGGTCTTGAAGCCACCGGCATTTCTCCAGTTTGCAGGAAATTAAACTGTTGTAAAGAGATCCTGATGCCAACGGAGCTGCCTGGACCAATTCTGGCCGCCTTCCATTTGGGTCCCTTTCCATCCGTTTGCTTCCAAAAAAACACTTCTGGGAACTTATCCCTGGTGTCAGTGCTCTGCAGTCAGCGTCACAGACCAGTCTGCAAAACCAGCCAGCGGTCTGGGGCAGCCCCAACAGTGCAGAAGAAGAGGGAATAAATCAGCTGCCGGCGAGGGTAAGCATGCCGTCCCCCGGTGCGGGTTAGCGCAGAGGTACCCATCTCCTCCGTTACTCGTCCTAGGGGCAGAAATACGGGGCTGAGCTATAAACCAGCTGGGAATTGGCTTCAGTCTCTCCCCCTGTTCCAGCATGTGCTAGAGAATTTATTTTCTGGGTTTTTTCGGTCACATTATCACAACGAGACAAAAACCTACAAAACTAAATATCGTGCAGTGACCATCACGGTAGCACAGCTCGGCCAAATACATACGTCTCTGGGCTGATGTACAAATTTCAGACTCATTTCTGGAAGCATTTTTAAGTTCACTTTTGTGAAAAGGGAAGAGGCAAGATGCTCCAAGCCTAACAGACCTTTTAAAAAAAAAAAACAAACGTAGCTGAGGAGCGTCAAACCAAAGCTCGTTAACAATTCAGCTAACAAAGGGCAAGGCCTGCGTGGGAGCAGCTCGCCAGGCACAGGAGCAGGCACCCAGCCGTCGGGGGCTTCCGCGGACCCCCCAGCACCGCGAGCTGCTGCGTGGTGTTTCAGAGCAGCGTGGCTTCCCACAGGTCTCCCTCCCCGCTTCTGCCGAGCTGGGACACAGCGCTCCTGCCCACCGGCACCCATCGAACCACCCACAGCCACCCGCAGCAAGAGCTGCCGACAACGGGGGCGGCTTTCGCCTCGCGGAGCTCGGAGCAAGCCCAGCCGCCAGCGGGATCCCGGGATGCGGACACCGGGACGCTGCTCCCCACGCCACGGAGGAGCTTTGCTCTTTGCCGCACCGCCGGTGGCACCTGGGCAGAGTGACACGGTATACGAATAGGCTGGGCCAGCCGGTTTCTGCCTGGGAGAAATCATGCAACAATTTTCAGCTCCACGCAAACATTTACAGCCAAGTTATAAACTCCTGTAAAATGCTGACAGACCCTTCGCTACAGCAGTGCTAGCAGGTGCCCCGTAATGAATGTGTTGAATGACCTACCAAGCAAAGTTATTGAGGCAAAAAGCACCGCGGTCATTCAACAAACAATTAGAGAGCGTCCTGGTGGGGACGGCATACTAACAAGGGATAGAGCCCAGAAGAGCTGAGTAAGCATCCTGCCTTCCCCCCAAATTCCTCCTCTTTCCAGCCTGGGCTCTGATCTATAGCATGACTCACTGGAGCTCCAATAAAGCTTCAGAGATTGTTATGCTAAATGAGAAAAAAAGTAATTGCCTTTCCCCCATCTAGAACTCCAGATATATAACTTGAAGAAATATAATTAGCTGCTAACTTCAAAGATGCATTGGAATTTTTGTAATGGGCATTGAGACCCTGTATTAAAAAAAAAGCTAAAAGAAAAATGATACACTCCTTGTAAATGGAATAAGACTTAAAGGTTTTAATTAGGATTCTCTATGCATCTGCAGCTAGGAAAACAGGAAAAATACCCTTGTAGTATCTTACTGTTTGAAAAACCCATATTGGGTTAGAAGCTTTCTGCAAAAATAATTGAGTGACATATTTTTGTCTTATGAACAATAATCATCTATTATTAAAAATAAACTGTTCTTTTTACTCTATTTAAAATTAAATTATTTCAGACAAACAGAGACCTTCGCAACAAGGACCTGGGGCACTCACCTGTTTGGAGTGGGAACAGGGCACCAGTCACACAGCGTCCAGGCCAGTTAGAGGAAAACACGAAACACATTCTGCACAAAAGAAAATGCAGCTGCCTGCAATGCTCCTTTGTGTCGTCCCCCCCACCCCCCCCCCCTTAATTGCAAGGTGGGCACCTGGGGGTTTCTCAGACCCTCTTGCTTACCCCTGGGACTCCCACGGGTCTTCCCGTATGAATAGTCTTTTTTCCCCTAGAAAATCGCCTGTGCATCATAAAGCCAGTTACCCACTGGCAGAGGAAGAGCTACAGAAAGGGGTTATTTCAGCCAGCTGGGAAAGGAGCTCAGAGACCCCTCATTTTCCTTGGTGGGAAACCAGAACAAGCCCCACAAAGGGCTCCCCACGTCCGTCTCGGGGCATGGCTGAGCTGCTCAGGAGAACGTGCATCCCTTGGTGTGGTACAGCAGGCACCTCCTGCTGCTTGGGCTACCTGCACGCTGCGGACTCCTCAGGCCACAACTGGGAGGAGACGTGGCATCTTCCAGACTACACTGCCACCAGACAAGGTAAAACCCCTGCTAGATAGCTGCTGAAGAGAAAAAGCAATAAGCATTTAGTATTCTTTACTGTTTAAACCTCTGCTCACCAGAGAGCATCCTGTACCCGCTCCGTAGCGATACCTCCGTACACAGAAAGCTTTATAACTAGGAAAAAAAGGCTTCCAAGAGGAGCACAAAGCATTAACAAAGCTAATCCCCAGGCTACCTTCTTCCAGCACTGCATCCACTGAGCAGGAGCTGGCAGGACCCCAAAGCAAAGAGCCCAGCTCCCAACAGCTCCAAGCCCAAGGGTGGGAGATACTCACCAACAGCCCAGTTGTGTCCGGGGGTCTCTTATCTCAGAGGTCCCACCCCAGCGCTGGGGACCCGGCTGCCTGTAAATGTGGTGGGGGTCCAAGAGCCCCCCCCCCCCTTGCTGGGTGGTGCTGGGGGCTGCTCTGCACTGGTATGTTATGGAGGAAAAGTGCAGTATTTTTTGGAACTGTGCTTTTATCTTGCTTCTGGGGGGGGTTATGGTAGCTATATGGTGTTTAGTGCATGGCCTTTTTTTGCTGCTGCTCCCTGTGACGTGTGGAAAAGCTCAATTAATCTCCTAGAAAAATAACAAAGTTCAGTCTAATCTAGAGTTTGGCTCTTATGTAAGGCTGAGGTACGCTGTAGAACAAAGTTATTATAGAAGGTGAATGTAGCTAGCGTTTCCTTGAGATCTGTGTTTGGAGCAACTTTCAAAAGAAATAAAAGCTACCTGTGTTTAGGGAAGAAAGACTCTGCTTTCTTGTATCTGTTTGTATGGAAAGTGTTCAGTCTCTGAACAAATCCATTGCCACAGTCCTGCTGCTTCTTGTAGTGTGTGGAGACCAAACTATAGAATAAAACTTGTTTTCTTCTGCTGCTTGACTTTTAATAAATCCTTTCCCTTTTAGTCTCTGTGTAGGCTAATTCTTGATTTACTGCCGAGGCTTTAGTAGCTGGAGCACATCAGTCATCTGAGCACTAGCTGGCTTGACTCAAGGAGCAGAGAAGCACGGGTATTCTTCATGACTTGGGGATGAAGCTCTGAAACACCGGCTTGCACAGATTTCCAGTGTCTCCATCAGGAGACGCAGAAGAGGCTTCTGTCGCTTGGCTTGTTCATGAACAAGCTGGGGTAGCTGGAGAGTGATGGAGCTTTGCTTGGGGTCTCTGTTCCCGGGAGTAACTGCAGACCTGGAAAAGGGGCTCAGTCCTGGGGCAGCAGCGAAGCTCGTTAGCTGGTGAGGGAGGGGACGCTTGCGAGAGCTCACCTGTGCGCACCCGAGAGGAAACAGAACAGCAGATTCCTCTCAGCTCGTTAGAAAGCTGCCGGCTCAATAACAAATTGGCCCTGGGAAGCCAAGCCACGGGAGCCGAAGCCTTCGAAGTTCAAAACGTTCTTGATGTGGGGAGCTTGCAAGAGATGGGGATGTTCTCCCACCCTGGGACAGCCCCAGCACCCGCGTGAGCCGCTCTGCTGCGCTCCTGCGTCCCCGGCAGGGCCGCGGGGGTTCTTGTGCGAACGGGTGGCTTCTTCTTTGGTGCTGTGGATTATAATTTATCTTGTGTTTGGCCACTGGTTGGACTGGGCCTTGATGAATTGTTGATAAACTGTGATACAGGCTGTTGCCTTTAATGAATTTTTGTGGTGCAGGCTGACCATTTGAGCTCCTGCAGGCAGGGACGAGGCTGTGCTGAGAGAAAGAAGGACTGGGAATATTCATGGGGAAGAGGGAGATTGCTGGTTTTAGCAAGGCCGAGCTGCTTTTTCTTTTTTTTTTTTTTTTAAAGGAGAATTCCAGGTACACATTTTCTACTATGAAATAATGAATTCCTGCTTGATGTGTTCCTTGCGTAATACTAACCAGGTGCTCATCTCTAATCTGAGCTACACAGGAGCTCCTCGCCACATAGCTGAGAAATCCTTTATTGTATATGCATGGGCAAGCACATTATAAATACAGAACTTGGCAATAACTCCCAGCCTGCCTGACAGCCCGCAGAGGGGCCGGGCACTGCACTGCGTGAAGGCAGCTCTCCCCTCCGGGGCAGTCCCTTGCTGTGGGGGGCAGTCGGGGGAGCTGGGGGGGCTCCTGATGGCTCTCCCCATCCCGGGGCAGCGTGGCTCGGACCATTTTCTGCACAAACCCGTTTTGGTTCAGAGTTCTATAGTTGCCTCTTAAAGAGCAAGAGGAAGAAGAGGGTTTATCTTTATAGGAGATCCTTGTGCTAGCTTTTAAACCTTGTCATACTGCTTGTTGACATCCATCTCAAACTTGAGACTCCTTTGGTCTGGCTCTTTGGCCGTAGTTCAGCTGGATGGCCGTGGCTCCGCGGAGCACTGCCGTTTGGAGCACCTCTCTCTCTGTTTCTCACCCACGTGCCGCAGTGGCCCATCTTTCCCCTTTCTGCACTGCTCACCTTTGGGGAGCAATGTAGCATCACGACACAGTGCTGCCCGCAAAGGCCTTTGGACGCCCGGACCCCGCTCTGCTTCCCACCGCTTCCAGCAGAGCTGTTGGGAGCCGGCTGGCACTGCCGAACAAGCTGCTGGAAGTGCAGAGACCGACTGCTGGCTGCCTGTAGGCTCCAGCGTAACCGCGAGCCCTAATGCATCCGTTAGGCTCGCTCCGACACCGCTGCCGCCACCGTGCCCGTGCCAGGTGTCAAACCTGTGTTAGCTATGGGAGACGGCGTGGCGGTGTCCAGGCTCTCGGAAGTGCTCTGTACATCCGTTTTTCCTCCCCTAAGCAGGGTATGGCAACACAAGCAGGTGCTGGAGTGCGAGTGGGTGGTTAGGAGGGACGGGCTGGCACAAGGGCTCTGCCACCCTGGGAGAGTGGAGCTTCCCATGCCAGCCTCCGCTTTTAGCACTTCTATGGCTCTGTGTGGTATGAAGTGGGTGTTGTTTGTATTGGTCTTAATTGCGCTGGATTAAGTGACCTCTTTTCTCATGATTTCTGGGCTCGTCACCCGCGTGGAGGGCCCTGGAGGTGGGGAGGAGCAAGGCAGGAGGCAGTGGCTGCAGTGCTGGGGTGGCTGCTGCTGCTCTGGTGGCAGTCGGGCTCCCTTGATCAAGGCGAGGATGAGAGAGGAGACGGGCTCAGATTGCTCCAGCTAGTCCCCATCGCGTTCTGTAGTTCCCTCCGCCACGGGAACGATGGATCCATGCCGGAGCCGTGCGAGATGAGCGGCAGCACGTGGGGCGGCCGGCGACGCTGCCGGGGCGGCGATGCCTCCGGCTGGTCCTCGCCCGGCGAGATGGACGCCCGCCCCGGCAGCTGTGGCTCGGGACTTCCAGAAATGACTTCTAAACGTGGCTGTTTGTCCGGTCCAACGAGCCGAGGGGCTCCCTGAAGGAGGTCTCGCACGGACGCGGTGGGAAGCTGGTCCCAGCAGTGCTGGCGAGGAGCTGCTGCCCATCTGTGTGCCTTGTGCGGAGGACGCGGTACGGAGCGCTGGTAATACAATTTATTTCCACTAGTGAGTGAATTGCCCATAATTCATGACAAGCAGAGCCTCGAGTGATGATGAAGGTCAGCCCATCAGATCTGGAAATAAATTGTATCCTATTACAGCCTCCTATTAGGGGTCTATTTATAGCAGGGGTTTGCAAACTCCTGGAAGTTTGGAGGGTTTTTTGGGGTGGGAGACGCTGCTTGGCCAGCCAAGGGGCAGGGATGGGCAGACAGAAACCTGGCTATTTTGATGAGGCCTGCTCTCTGCTCTAGAAAATACTGTTATGCTTTTATACTGGCAGCACGGCTTATTTCTGCAGACAGGAAAGCAGTGCCTTTCTCCTGTATTTACCCCTTCTATTTACCATGCCACCGTAATCCCCAGTTGATAGATAATGTGCAGGATGTGGTTTGCCATGGAAACAGCGCCCTAGTTCTTTACATTTTTAAAAGATTAATATTTCTCAGCTTGGTTTCATTATTCTGATATTAAAAATCATTAGTTATGTACCATTTCACAACGTTCACAGGCCATAACGTGCCCGTTTGGGTACAAGCTCTCCTAGAGGGAAAATAAAGCAAGTCTCCTGGGACGGGCAGGGCATGGAAAAAGCACCTGCTGGTACCTGGGCCGCGAAGTCTCCTCTCTCCGGCACCTCTGGCTGTCACCGCAGACGCCGCGACACATCGCTGTTTCTGACAATACTCTGGATGAGACAGAAATGGAGCTGCTTCTAAAATCCCACATGTGAGTGTGCAAGTTCGCTTGCCTCTCATTTGAATCCCAGATACATAGGCAGTAAGCTGGAGAGATCGTCTTTCAAAGCCCATTGAAGGCAAGAGAATGGCACCACTGGCAAATGAGAGAAGTTACAGATTTCAATGTTGTCCTCCATCTCCTTGAAAAAGATTTGAACTTCTGAAAGATTTGGGACAGAGGAAAACGGCTGTGAATTAAATTGCCTTATTCTGTTGAAGAACGTGGTTTTGGGAAAAAAAGTGGGGCTGCTCGCTAGGAAGCGAAACCGCTGTTCTTTCAACAAATGACTGCTCGAATCTAGATGCCTATGGAGGGGAAGTGTATTTAATTGTACCGGAGCCCCAACTATGCACTCGGGGGTAGATGCAGAACTGTATATAATTACTTGCTCAGGTTAAGAGATGCGGTTCGCCTCTGCTGGAACGTGGCTGGAAGTTTAGTTCCTTAAAGGCAAAAGTAAGAAAAACAGCTGTCTCTTAAACCTCATAAATCTGCACAGTAAAAGGTTTGGGCAAAAACATATTTTATTGTTTTTGCTGTCAGAAACACAAAGAATTAAGGGCCACGTGACTCGGTAATTGCCGTGGACTTTTTTCTGACAATAAACATTAAACTTAAAACTGTATTAAAATCATTTGACAATTTTTATGCTTTAACAGCTGAGAGTGAATAATGTTTTTTGCATATAAAATACTTTCTCTTGTCAGCCTATAAAACTGTCAGAAATAAATTCATCAAAAAAGATTATATAATTAAAAGTCACTTCTTTTCTTTCTCTAGTTTAGTTGGAATTATTTGTTTGTCACTTTTTCAGAACTAAATTACTGCATTCAGAGACAACTTTCTTTGTTAAGACTATTGTGAAATGTATGATTCTTACAAAAGGAGACCAACTTTCTCCTCTAATGTATCAATTCAATATCACTTTTCAGAAAATACTTTTAGGTAGTACTGTTTCTGAAAAGCTATTTTATTCTGAGGATGAACAGGAGCAGTAATGGAAAGCACCCAAATGTAGAAATGGTATTGTTATTATTGAGCCGCATATAATTTATGGAAAATTGCTGAATTAATTTTTTTAGCAAAGCAAATTGTTAGCACTTCAAATTGCAAATTCCCTCTTCAAGCGAGAGCCATACAGGTGTTTAAAAGCTAAAGTAGCAATATTGATTTTTATCTTATGGCAATCGGGAGAGGGTGTCAGCCTCCTGTGGCAGAGCTGGGCTGTGATTTGGTGCGGAGCCAGGCGTGGGGTCTCGCCGAGGGAAGTCCCCACAGGGGTGGTCCTCGGCATTCAGCCCCCGTGGCGGGGCGGGG